>CAUYQG010222732.1:0-21851 GCA_963574415.1 Tarsius wallacei | reverse complement strand
TTTTTTTTTTTTGAGTTGGAGTCTCACTCTGTCACCCAGACTGGAGTGCAGTGGCATGCTCCCGGCCACCGCAGCCTCGACCTGCTGGGCTCCGGCGATCCTTCCGCCTCAGCCTTCCAAGTTAGCTGGAGCTATAGGCGCACGCTACCATGCCCGGCTAATTTTTTGATTTATTGTAGAGATGCCGCCAAGTTGCCCAGGCGGATCTCGAACCCGCGGGCTCAGGCAATCCACTCACCTCATCCTCCCAAAGTGCGGGATTGCAGGCTGAGCCACCGAGCCCGGCTGTAATATTTGTCTTTCTGTGCTTAGCTTATTTCACATAACATAATGACCTCCAGCTCCATTTATGTTGCTGAAAATGACAAGATTTCATTCTTATTTAAGAATTGAATAGTATTCCATTGTGTATATTTGCCACAAATTATTTATTCATCTGTTGATGAATCCTTGAGTTGATTCCATATCTTGGCTGTGTGAACAGCGCTGCAGAAAACTTGGGAGTGCAGATACCTCTTTGGTATACTGGTTTTCTTTCTTTTGGATACATACCCAGTAGTGGGATTGCTGGATTGTATAATAGTTATACTTTTAGTTTTTTGAGGAACCTCCATACTGTTTTCCATAATGGCTGTACTATTGTACATTTCCACCAATAGTATAAGAGTGTTTCTTTTTCCCTGCATCCTTACCAGCATTTGTTAACTTTTGTCTTTTTGATAATAGCCATTTTAACTGGGGTGAGATGATATCTCATTGTGGTGGTTTTGGGGGCTTTTTGTTTGTTTGTTTGTCAGGATCTCATTCTGTTGCCTAGGCCGAAGTGCATGATTATGGCTCACTGCAGCCTCATACTCCTGGGCTCAAACAGTCCTCCTGCATCAGCCTCCCAAATAGCTGGGACAACAGATGTGCACCACCATGCCTGGCTATTTATTTTTATTTTATTTTGATAGAAATGAAGGCTCTCTATGTTGCCAAGGTCGGTCTTGAACTCCTAGGCTCAAGTGATCCTCCTACCTCCACCTCCCAAAGCTGGAATTACAGGAATGAGCCACCGAGCCTGGCCCCTTATTGCTTTGATTTACATTTCCCTGATGATTAGTGATGTTAGGACTTTTTTTTATATACCTGTTGGTCATTTGTATCTTCTTTTGAGAAATAGCCATTCAAGGTTTTTGCCCGTTTTTTAAATTGAGTTATTTGGTTTTTTTGCTGTTGAGTTTCTTAAATATTCTGGTTATTAGTCCTTTGTTGGATGGATAGTTTGCAAATGTTTTCTCCCATTCTGTAGACTATCTCTTTACTCTGTTGTTTCTTTTGCTGTGCAGAAGCTTTTCAGTTTGCTATAATCTCATTTGTCTCTATTTACTTTTGTTGCCTGTGCTTTTGAGGTCTTACCCAAAAAGTCTTTGCCTAGACCAATGTCCTGTCTCGCTTCCCCAATGTTTTCTGCTAGTAGTTTCATAGTTTTGGGTCTTACATTTAAGTCTAATCCATTTTGAGTTGATTTTTGTGTGTGGTGAAAGATTAGGATTTAGTTTTCTTCTGCTTACAGATATCCATTTTCCTAGCACCATTTATTAAGGAGATTGTCCTTTTCCTGGTGTGTTTTCTTGGCACTTTTGTCACAAATGAATTGACTGTAAATGTGTGGATTTATTTCTGGGTTTTCTATTGTGTTCCATTGGTTATATGCATTAACTTAATCGTGAGAACTTTATGAGGTTGGGAATCATTATCATCTCCATTTTTCACTTGAAAAAAGCTGAGAGGCACAGAGAAAGTGATGTGCCCAAAGTTATAGGGCTAGTAAGTAGCAGAGTTAAAATTGAGACCAAGGCAAACTAGGTCCAGGAGTTTATGCTTGTAACTACTTCATTACCAACCAACTCTGGAAGTCTGTAAGAATAAAATGCATTTATTCTGTTTACTTTTCCTAACTTCTGATATTATGTATGTATAATGTTAAGGATGCAGAAATGAATTAGAAACATTTTACTTAAAGTGGCAGAAAATTACTATTTTTAGTGTCAAATACAAATGTATTAAATATTTCTTATTCAAATAACTGAAAGAGTTTTTGAGGAACTATTTTGAAGTATGGAAAATCTATATGCTCCTTGAAGTTTGCTTTGGAATAATTAAATGATATTTAATGTGAAAGGCAGATAGTTTTCAAGGAAGCTGAATACATTTACTCTTTACTTTAAAGATGATCTCCAGCTTTTTAGATCAGCAAGCTATCCTGTTTGTGGACACTGCTGACCGCCTGGCCTCATTAGCTAGAGATGCTCTGGTCCATGCACGCCTGCCTAGTTTTGCCATCCCATATGCCATTGATGTACTAACTACTGGATCTTACCCACGGCTGCCAACCTGCATTAGGGTAAGTGCTTTGTCCCTGTGTTCCTAAAAGTGAAAAGCTTTGACATTGGATTCTACCATATTATTAAGCATATTTTAAAAATAAATGTCCGTATATTTGTTTTTTCTTTATAACTAAAAATGCTTTTTGAAATAAGTTGGGGCCAGAATATGAGTAGGTATCAAAATAGGTGAATCTTTTTTTTTTGGTAGAGGTGAGCAGATGTGCACACTTAACTCGACGTCTGTTTCAGATGTGAAAATGCTGCATGCTAGTTGCTTTTTGGAAGTGCTTTAATAATTTATTGTTGTGATAGTTTATAGACTTGGTGCCATATTGTATTTTATACTTTTAAGAACTGGTAGAAGTCATAGAATGACATTAAGTTGGTTCATGAATGGAGTATGAAGAAGGTCATATGTATTACGGTCTTAGTTAAATTACTGGTGAAGGCCGGGCTCAGTGGCTTAGCCTGTAATCCCGCGCTTTGGGAGGCTGAGGTGAGTGAATTGCCTGAGCCCACGGGTTTGAGACCCCCCTGGGCAACTTGGTGAGACCTCACCTCTACAATAAAAAATCAAAAATTAGCCGGTCTTGGTAGTGCACGCCTGTAGTTCCAGCTACTTGGAAGGCTGAGGCGGAAGGATTGCCAGAGCCCAGCAGGTCGAGGCTATGGTGGCTGGGAGTGGCCACTGCACTCCAGTCTGGGCAGCAGAGTGAGACTCCAACTCAAAAAAAATAAAAAATAAAAATAAAAATAAATTACTGGTGAAATCAGTAGTGCTCTAATGAGTGATAGTAATGGTACTGTTATTGGATATAGACTGCAGAAATGAGTGTTGGGATTTTTCTTGGGTAAAATAAGAAAGCATTGCATAAAGACAGACGTAGGTTAAAAAATATATCCCTTATGTCCCTCTTTGTACGTTATTTTAAAGTCACTTAAATTTTTTATAGGATAAAATTATTCCTCCAGACCCAATTACCAAAATTGAAAAACAAGCCACACTTCATCAGCTGAATCAGATTCTTAGACATCGGCTTGTAACCACAGATCTTCCTCCTCAGTTAGCAAATCTTACAGTTGGTATGTACCTGAAATTTATTGTTTTTAAGAGTTGACATGTTAAAATATTTTCATAAGCGGCCTTTTGGGTTTTATTCAAAGAAATATCATTATGAAGTTTTGACTCACAATTTTGTTGGTGTTCGAATTTCTGACATATTTCTCTTTAGTACCTAGAAATATTAAATACTGGTATTCGAAACTTGGGAGTGGATAAGATCACCAGGGGCTGGAGGAGAGAAGTCTCAGAGTTGAGCCTCAAAAAATATTGTGTGTTTATGTTAGAAGAGTTGCCTTTGATTTCTTATGACCTGGAAGCTGGCCACTGCTTATTTAGGAACTGTTGATTTGTTTGAACACTTGAGAGTTTTTCAATCTAAATTTCTTACATAGAAGGTCTAGCTCAGCAAAAAGCTGCTTATTTTCTACCAAAGTACACTTTTTTCCTTCTTTTTCTTCTAAAAGCAAATGGCCGAGTGAAGTTTCGTGTTGAAGGAGAGTTCGAAGCCACCTTGACCGTGATGGGAGATGACCCTGATGTTCCATGGCGTCTTCTCAAGCTAGAAATTCTAGTTGAAGATAAGGAAACAGGAGGTAAATCATAAGTACTGATTTAAATCATAAGTATTGATTTAAATGCTTGATATTTTTATATTATTGATATATTCCTGCAGAATAATAATTGTGTGAAGCAATTTGTCCGTAATTTGAAGTAGGTTTTGTGATAATCATAACTACCTACTGACCATGGAAGTTTCAGTGTTTCTCAGAGTATAAAGTTCTCTAGTTTTCATAGATGATTTCACTTCTTTAAAAAAAATTCTTTGTTAATATATGCTTCCTTAGTACTATGACTCAACTTGTACACCTTTCTAATTAACTACCTTCTTTTTTCCTGCTAATGGAAGATGGGCGAGCTTTGGTTCATAGTATGCAGATCAACTTTATCCATCAGCTGGTGCAGTCTAGGCTCTTTGCTGATGAGAAACCTCTTCAGGACATGTACAACTGCCTACGTATCCTTCTGAAATTTGAGACAAGTATTTGTAAGGATCCCCCCCCCAACCCCGTTTTTCGTTTGTCCTTATTCCTAATCTGTAGAAACCTAGCTCCCTACTGGGGACCTGGCCAGTGTGAAGGACAGTGATATGTCTATAATAAAATAAGTTTAAAATAGTGTTGACTTTCCTGGTAAAGCCAAAAAGTGATTAATCAGAAATAGTACTATTTGGTGAAAAAAATAGTACTATTTATATTCTCTAAACTATGAATTAAGAGACAACCTGGACCTTTTAGTTTGTTTATATTGGCTCAAAATTAAACACAGGCCAGGTACAGTGGCTCGCAACTGTAATCCCAGCACTTTGGAAGGCCAAGGCGGGAGGATTGTTTGAGACCAGGAGTTTAAGATCAGCCTGGGTAACATAGCAAGACTCCCATCTCTGTAAATTTTTTTTTTTTTTTAATTACTTGGACCTGGTGATGTGTACTTGTAGTACCAACTAATCTGGTGGCTGACATGGGTGAATCACTTGAGCCCAGAAGTTTGAGGTTGCAGTGAGCCATGATTGTGCCACTGCACTCCAGTGCTCCAGCCTTGGCAACAGAGCGAGACCCTATCTCTAAATATATATGAGGGGGGACCCAAAAAAACCCAGAATTATTTTCCAGAGGGCAGGTCCCTTGTAGTACAGGCTAGGTAATTGTTCTAGGAACCCATCAGTATCAGTGTATCTGCTCGTGTTGAGAGAGGCTACATTTGGCTTCAGTGAATTTTTTTTTGAGTATTTTTTTTTAAAAAGATGTGGGGTACAATTCAGGATTAGGTATACAAACGTTGATTATGCAGGTACCCTTATTGATGAGGTATGCCCCTCCCTTCTCTAGCGGTTTCCTTCAGCTGCCAATCCCACGCCCCCTCCTCTGGCAGTTTCCATTACTGACCATCCCTTTCTTATAGTGTTATGGTAATTGTTCAAGGTTCACAGATGAGTGAGAACATACGGTATTCTGTTCTTTGTTTCTGTGATAGATCTCTGAGTATGATCGACTCTAAATCCATCCAAGTTGCTGCGAAGTCCATATGTTTGTCCTTCTTTATGACTGCATAATATTCTATTGTGTATATGTACCACATTTTTTTAATCCAGTCCAGCTTTGATGGGCAGCATGGTTGGCTCCATGTTTTTGCTATTGTGAATAGAGCTGCAACAAACATACGTGTGCAGGTATCTTTTTTTGTAGAATGATTTGAATTCCTCCGGGTATATTCCCAATAGGGGGATTGCTGGGTGATATGGAAGGTCAATTTCTAGTTCTTTTGGAAATTGCCACACTGTCTTCCAAAGAGGTTGCACTAGTTTGCCTTCCTACCAGCAGTGTAGAAGTGTTCCTTTTTCTCTGCATCCTCGCCAGCCATTCTTACTGGGATTAGGTGTTATCTCAATGTGGTTTTGATTTGCATTTTTCTGATGATTAGTGAGGCTGAGCACTTTTTCATGTGTCTGTTGGCTGCCTGTATATCTTCTTGCACTTGCCCATTTCGTGATGGATAATTTACGAGCATACCTGCCCACACTGTGCTGAGGAGTGTTCAGCAGTTTTTGACCAAAAAACGGCATGACCCTTGTGTCCCACCCTCCCTATTCACCTGATCTTGCTCTAGCAACTTTTTTTTTTTGTTTCCCCAGCTGATAAAAGTCCTCAAAGGGAAACGTTTTGCTGATGTGGAAGAGGTGAAACCCAAAACACTAAAAGCACTGAAAGACATAAAAATTAATGAGTTCAAAAACTGTTTTGAGCAGTGGAAAAAGCGTCTCAATAGGTGTATTGCATTAAATGGAGTTTACTTTGAAGGTGACTGAAATTTAAGCACATAAAAGTAAATATACAGTTTTTTGTAAATTCAGGTGTTTTGGGGTCCCCCTCATGTGTTCATATATTTATTTACACATATAAATATATATTGTATATTTTTTATACATATATGATGTATATAAAACCTTTTTCTGAAATGATACCACAAATTATAGCACTTTTTAGGGTGAGCCATTGGAGAAATATTCTAGAAATTTGTTTTATAGTTAGTTTTTCAGGTATACAGCTTTTGTTAAAGTTTGCCTATACTTGATTGATTGTTGGAGTAATAAGTTAAGTTTACTTAACAAGATCTATCAGATTCTTTCTGCTTATCACTTCAATTAGAAGTGTTACATTCCCAAACTCTAATGTTAATCCGAGAGCGGTGGGGTGACCTTGTGCAGGTGGAAAGGTATCATGCTGGAAAGTGCCTCTCCCTCTCAGTTTGGAAGTAAGTAAAATTGGTTCTATTGGGTCCATGCTATGATTGTAAATATTCTTTTTGTTTCTCTTTTCCTTTCATACATCAGATTTAATATACAGTTGACCCTTGTACAACATGGGCTTGAACTGCGAGGGTCCACCTATTCATGGATCAATTTGCAGGATGTGAAACCTGCACACAAGGAGGGCCAACTTTTCATATACACAGTTTCTGCAGGGCTGACTGCAGGACTTGTGTATGTGTGGATTTTGGTATGAGAGTGTCCTGAACTAATCCCCAACGTGTTCTGAGACACGACTGTGTACCAATAGCCATGTACCTCTAGTAACATGTGTTTGTGTGATAAGGTCCCATGGTATGGCATAGACCACATAGGATATCCATAATTGACAACTTTCTTAGAATATGATATGTTTTAAATAGCTAGACATTTTTCTGTTTGTACTAAGGCTTACTATTCTTAAAAAGTTTGAGAGATTAGTTTACTCTGAGCTTATACCAAATTGATAAAAGATCATTAGGTTAGATTGTTGAATATCTTTTTAAAAATATACATGCTTATCACAGTTTTTCAGTTTGAATTATATCTAGGACTATAGGTGCACGCCACCATGCCCATCTATTTTATTTTTTATTTTTTGTAGAGACAAGGTGTCACTGTGTTGCCCAGGTTGATCTACAACTGATTTATTACATTTCCTAAAAAACATAGACATATAATTTTAAAGTAAACATATGCACACACAAAAAAGAACCCCCAAACAAAGCTACGTGTCTTTTAAGTGGTATCTGTTCACCTCTGATTCCTTTATAAAAACAATGGGAATCATCTGGGATAATAAGATTGGACGACACAAAGAAAGAAAATGGGAATCAAGCAAAGTTCCAATAGGGGATCAGGAATTATAAACAGCCTGATATCAATTTTCTCCCCAAAAAAGTGCACCTGTAGTTCCAGGTCAAGGCTGTGGTGAGCCATGATTATGCCACTGCACTCCAGCCTGGGCAACAGAGTGAGACCCTGACTTAAGAAAAAAAAAAAAGCAATAAATAAACTATTGCATTGTCTTTCCATTATTAATTTATCCCCTCCATAAACATTGAGTGCCTGCCATGTTCTAGGCTCTGGCTAAGGTACACGATAGATTGTCTCTTTTTTATTCTAAAAGTTAGAATTAAAAAAAATTCTTAATGTTTCTTTTTTCTCTTTAGTCAACAGGTTCTTGGGAGAAAGACTGGGACAGCCTCTGTTCACAAAGTTACAATTAAAATTGATGAGAATGATGTTTCCAAGCCTTTACAGATTTTTCATGATCCTCCTTTGCCAGCTTCTGATTCCAAATTAGTAGAAAGAGCCATGAAGGTAAAAAAAACTCAATGTATTTTAATATTGGTTTGATTAAACTAATTTATCATTTATACTTTTAGTACAGATTTTAAAAAATACCTAATTGTTCTTAAAACTCTTTATGAAACTTGTTTTAATCGAATGTTATACTTCTGCGTTTGTTGGTTTTTTAAACATCTGATACTATAATGTATAATTTTTATGATGCTCTTTCAAATTTTATAATTTAGATCAGATCTCCATTTTATTTTATTTTATTTTATTATTATTTTTTTGTTTTGTTTTTTTTTTTGAGTTGGAGTCTCACTCAGTCGCCCAGATTGGAGTGCAGTGGCCGCTCTCAGCCACCACAGCCTCAACCTGCTGGGCTCCGGCGATCCCTCCGCCTCAGCCTTCCAAGTAGCTGGAACTACAGGCGTGTGCTACCACACCCAGCTAATTTTTTGATTTATTGTAGAGATGGGGTCTTGCCAAGTTGCCCAGGCAGGTCTCGAACCCGCAGGCTCAGGCAATTCACTCACCTCGGCCTCCCAAAGCACGGAATTATAGGCTGAGCCACCGAGCCCGGCCTATAGTTAATTTTTAACTCAATACCATGTAAGTTAATTTTTAACTTTTTATGTTTGCTTTCTTTTACTGGTTAACACTTAATCAATGTGATTCTAACAGGAAATATCTTGAAGCATGGTAATCTGCTTTTGGGCTTTTAAAGTAAAAATGTTTCCTGGGTGTGGTGGCTCATGCCTGTATTTCCAGCACTTTGGGAGGCAGAGACGAGAGGATTGCCTGAGCTCAGGAGTGCGAGACCAACCTGAGAAACATGGCAAGACCTCGTCTCTACAATAAATTAAAAAAATTAGTGGATGTGGTGGTGCATGCCTGTATTTCCAGCTACTTGGAAGGCTTGAGGCAGAAGGATCACCAGAGCCCAGCAGGAGGCTGCAGTGACCATGATTGTGCTACTGCACTCCAGCCTGGGCAATCGAATGACACTCCAACTAAAAAAAAAGTAAAAATGTTTAAATTGCATACATGATTCTGTTCTTATTTATGCAGATTGATCACTTATCAATAGAAAAACTCCTGATTGACAGTGTCCATGCAAGAGCTCATCAAAAGCTCCAAGAACTGAAGGCCATTCTTAGAGGCTTCAATGCTAATGAAAACTGTAAGTTCTTTTAAATTGACATCTCTGTTTTTCTTTTGTTTAAATTAGTATCTATTTTTATTTTATGAGCCGTGTTTCTTAATATGATTTTTTCTTGGTATTCAGTTTTTGTTGTGGAGGCTGAATATTTCTGCCTTTTAATTTGTGAACTACTAAACTTGTCCTAATTTTTCTCTTACTTTATTATTGAGCTTGACCTCATTTTTTTTTTGAGTTGGAGTCTCACTTTGTCGCCCAGACTGGAGTGCAGTGGCTGCTCCCGGCCACCGCAGCCTCGACCTGCTGGTCTCCGCGATCCTTCCACCTCAGCCTTCCAAGTAGCTGGAACTACAGGCGCGTGCTACCACGCCCGGCTAATTTTTTGATTTATTGTAGAGATGAGGTCTCGCTTGCCCAGGCGGGTCTCGAACTCACGGGCCCAGGCAATCCACTCACCTCAGCCTCCCAAAGCGCGGGATTACAGGCTGAGCCACCGAGCCCAGCTACAAGCATATATTTTAACTTGGAAAAACAGAATGTGAAGGCATACTGCTGATGGAGTAGTCTAGTTGACTTAAGCATTCAGTTTGCCCTTGGGCAGCTGCATGGTTTAAAGAGAAAATGTAGAACTAGCCCATAAATGCGGTGGAGATGGTCTCATTTGGGGAGTTTCTGCTCTGTTTGATTTAGCTGACGCCTGTATTCTTCTTTAGGGATAATTAGCTATGATAGGCCTTTATGGCTAAGACCTTTAGCAATAATATATGGTGAGGCGAGTTGTTAAGGGGCAAAATAGACACATTAGTGTGAGAGGAGAGCAACAGTACTCTGATTCCATAGCTTTTCGGGGAACCGTTGTGCTCTCTGCTGCCTCCCCTGGTGGGAGTGTTAGTACACCCCTGTCTGTCCATGACACAGCAAGTAGATAAGAAATAAATGGTGCATGGAAAACAACATAATAGTGTTGACTTATTTTCTATATTAACTGTTGTACTACAAAACAGAGACATGTCTCTGTCATTCATGTCACTCATGAAGACAAAATTCAAATAGAATTACAAAATAATAACAAGACTGAAAAAAATCCATTTGGTTGACTGTTGTTATCCTGGGATGCATGTTCTGCTTGTTTTAAATTTGTTTTCAGAGTCTTTTTACTTGTGGAGGTAACTCAGCTAAGTCTTTAACTTTATGCGGTTTCTCAAAAGAAGAAACTTTTACCCAGAGGCAACATCACTTAGGCTCTGGAGTTAGACTAACAAGATGTCCAGCCCACATATTTTTATTTCACTTAGCAGCTGCAGGACCTCAGGCAAATTACCTAACCTCTCTTGTCTCAGTTATGTCATTTTAAAATGGGAATTAGTATCTGTTATACAGAATTTCACTGAGGAGTACATAAACTAATTCATGTAAAGTTCTTTCAACAGTATCTGGTATATAGTAGATGCTCAGTAAATGATAGCCATCATCATCCTTATCAACCTTGGAAAAGGAGAATAGTGACGTTATTGTTGAAAATATGCCCAGAAGGCTGAATCTGAGGTATGCAGTACTGGAGGTTAGGTACAGAAACAAGAAATCAGAGCACTCAGAAAGGCAGACACAAAGAGATAATATGTGGTCTAGGGTAGCTGTCCTAGTTCTGGGCTTTACCTTGTGCTTATTAAAAGATAATTACTGGGTCAAGGTGGATATCAGAAATCAGCTGAAGAAAATGAATAATAAAAGCAGAAATTTATTAGGAAACAGAAATACAGAGGGATAAATATGGGGGTAGACTTTCTGAAAAACCCCAATAATATACTAGAACCAGCAGAAAGGGAGAAAAGGCTTAAAAAGCTAAAGAGCAATACTGCAAATTAAAAGGTATGAGAGACTTAAAAAGTATGAGGGACTGCTATGCAGAGTTTTATGGTAATATATTTGGAAATTTTAATGAAACCTAAAACCTCCTAGCAAATATAAAACTCAACTAGAGAAGTAGAAGACTCTGGTTATATCTCTCTGTTTGAAATTTCCTTAAATAGCTTCCCATTGTTTTCAGGATAAAGACATACACTTTCAAGTTGTCTTCCATTTCTCTGTGATTTAGCCTCTTTCCTGCCCTCCAGCTCTGCGCCCTTTCCCAGTAAGCACCTGCACTCCAGCCATACTGATCAAATTCTCATGGTCTAATCCTCTTCTTTTACACCAGGACCTTTGCACATTCTATTTGTTTTGCCCTGGAATGCTGTTACTCTGTTCAGAATAGTCAATTTCTATTAATCCTTAGGTATCAACCCAAATTTCTTGGGGAAACTGACTCTTACTCTTCATAGGCTAGGTTTGGGTCGTTGTACCATAAGCTCTCACAGCTCCTTATACCTTTTCTTTGTAGTTAACGCTGCTAACAATTATTTCAGATTAGGTATGTCTCTTTGTTCCCAAGTTGATAGTGGTGTTGATGGCAGTTTTGCTTAGCCTTGGACAAAGCTATTGATGGCAGTTTTGCTGACCTAGCACATAGAGTATTTACTCAATAAATACTTTCTGAATGAAGAAGTACTTGCATAGTCTAATAACTTTTTCCCATTTTTCTTTAATCATGAGAATTACAAACCTATTCTTTCTCTCTCAAAAATGAAAAAGATGTTGAAGAAGAAAAACTAGCTAAATGGTTTTATGGTTTCTAGGAAATAATTTTCTTTATTAAACTGCTTTATAACATACCCATATACATATGGAAAGCTATCCAGATCATTTTGTCCCAATCCCAAATTTGATAAAGTATCAAAAAGTGTTATTATAGACCTAGTTTAGTCATGAATATGGATGGAAAAAGCCATTGTAAGCTCCTAGCACATCAGATTCAACAGGGTATTAAAAACAGTATTTCATAGTCAGACATAATCTATCCATTGCATTTTTAAAAAGTGGGTAGATACTAGGCTAAAAATGAAAAACCACATGGTCATTTTAATAGATGCCAGAAAAAAGTTTGATAAGACTCAATATTCTTTGTGTAGTATTTAAAAGATAGGATGAAGATTTTAGTTAAATAAAAGAAAAGTCTATCTAAACCAGCATTCTTATGCTGTATAATGAAATGGTAGAGACATTTCTGTCAACAGAGAAAAAGACAAAGAGGTTTGGTCAGGCATGGTGGCTTAAACCTGTCATCCCAGCACTTTTGAAGGCTGAGGTGTGAGGATTGCTTGAGGCCAGGAATTTGAGACCAGCTTGGGCAACAGAGCGAGACCTCGTCTCTACAAAATAAAGTAGCATCATAATTTTTAAAAAGAGACTCACTAATACATATATCACCATGAGTTACCGTCTTTTGCCAAGTTCTGGACAATATAATAATACATAATGGAAATTAGAAACAAGACTTTTGGGAAAAGGAGGTAGAGGTTTTTATTATTTGCAGGCAGAATGGTTACACTTAGAAAGCAAAGAGAAAATGAAAAACTATTGGAATTGATAAGAAGAGATATGAGTTAATATGAAAGTTATGAGGTTGGATATAAGACATTGTTGGTGACTTTTATCGTGCACTAAGTTAGTAAATATAATGAAAAATGTTTCATTTACTGTGGCATTAAGGGGCTCTTTCATTAAAAAATGGCAGGTAAATGAAGAAAATTATAAAACTGTACTGAAAGACATAAAAGAAAATTAAAATGAAAGTTACACCATGATTCTTAATGGGATGACAGAATAAAGATGTGTGTCCTTCTAAAATTGCTTAGTGGTTTCATTTTGCCATATACCCAAAAATATTTCTTTTGAAATTTGACCAGAAGATTTAAACTTATTTGGAAGAAAAATGTATGATAAAAACTAAGACAATTTTATTGAACAATCATTAGGAGAAAAGAAATTACCAAATACAGTCTCTCAGCATCTGTGGGGGATCAGTTTCAGGTCCTCACTTGGATGCCAAAAATTGTTGATGTGCAAGTCCCCTATAAAAATGATGGAGTGCCAGGTAACGGTGGCTGAAGCCTGTAATCCCATCATTTTGGGAGGCCGAGTTGAGAGGATTGCCTGAGTCCAGGGGTTCAAAACCAGCCTGGGCAAACTTGGTGAGGCCTTGTCTCTATAATAAATCAAAAACATTTGCCGGGAGTGGTGACGCACGCCTGTGGTTCCAGCTACTTGGAAGGCTGAGAGGGAAGGATCACCTGAACCCAACAGGTCGAGGCTGTGGGGACTGTGAGCGTGCCACTGCACTCCAGCCTGGGTGGGTGACAGAGTGAGACTCCAACTCTAGATAAATAAATAAGATGGAGTATTTGGAGTATAATTTATGTTCATCTTCCCATAATGTATAATACCTTATACAATGTAAATCCTATGTAAATAGTTGTTATACTGTATTGTGTAAGGAATGATGAGAAGAAAAAAGTCTATACATGTTCACGATGGGCACACTTTTTTTTCCTGGATATTTTCAGTCTTCTGTTGGTCGAATACACAGATGTGTACCCATGGATACTAGTAGCCAACCATATTGTATTTTGTAAAACAACACTTTAAACAGTATAATACTGAAGAATACACAAACACATTGGAATTAGCCCAGGAATGGATTTTATTGTATATAAGAAATTAATGCATGCTTTAAAAAAGAAACTTAAAAATTAAGCAGTTAGTTTCATAAAGCAGGAGATATACAAATGGTCAATAAGCACATGAAAAGATGATAAATATTATTAGTCATCAGGCAAACGCCAACTAAAAACACAGCCAGATACCACCTTCCATCTACTCACTAGAATGGCTAAAGTTAAAAAACCTGATAATACCAAGTATTAAGCCTGTGGAACCCTCATACGCTGCTGATATTAATGTAAAATGTTACAATTGCTTTGGAAAACTGTTTAACAGGTTTTTTTTTGTTTTGTTTTGTTTTTTTTAGTTTAACATATACTTAATGACATAATCTAGCAACTCCATTCCCAGGTATTTGCCTAAGAGAAATGAAAACATGTTAACTCTAACTTGTCCATAAATGTTCATATTGGCTTTATTCACAATAACTCCAAACTGGAAGCAACCAAAGTGTCTACTAACATGTAAATGGGTAAGCAACAACAATCAAAAAGTGGTTTATCTGTATAAGGCATGTACCACTATTCAGCAATGACAGGGAATGATCCAGTGATACATGCAACAATGTAAATGTATCTCAAAATGTATCTTAAAATCATGTCAAATGAAAGATGCCAGGGATAAAGACTTTATAATGTAAACTTCCATTTGTATAAAATTCTAGAAACACTAATCTCTAGTGACAGAATAGCAGCAGATCAGTGCCTCCCTGTAGACTGAAAAGGAGTATGAGAAATCTTCTGGGGGTGAAGGAAATGTTTTGTCTTTTGATTGTAGCGGTAGTTTCATATATATAATACCTGTCAGCACTATCTGTATGTATGTGTCTCTCATCTGCAGCTTCCAATTTATCAGAATATTCCTGTTGGCTGTACTTTGAGAATGTGTCCACAATTCAGTGCTTTCTCATTAGTCTAAGCCACTATTGTCTTTTGTTTGAATAATTGTAGTTTTAACTGGTTTTGTGATGCTACGTCTGCCTTCGGCATGTTAGTAGCTTGAGTCATCATGTTAAAACAGGTCAGATCACATCACTCTTCTGCTCAACACCTTATATAATGTCCATCTTAGAGTAAAGCCTGGAGTCCTTACGCTGTCCTAGAGGCACTGATAAGATCTGGCTCTCTAATACCCCTCTGACCTGGTTTCCTGCTGCTCGCCACCTCATGCACTTCGCCTGCGTTACTTCCTTTGCCTTTCCCTAAACATGCCTGGCAGACCCTTACTGGGGGTCACTGACCCTGCTTTTGCCCCCCCTATAATATTTTTCCTCCAGATAACTTCATGACTTGCATCCTTCACATTTTTACTCATGTGTTACCTTCTCAGGGGTGCCTTCCCTTACTACCTTATTTAAAATCACTGCCAGCCCTACCCTACTCCATATCTCTTTTCTGTCTTTTTTTTTTTCCATAGCACTTACCACCAGTTAATGTACCTTATTTTACTTATTGCTATTTTTTGTTGCCTTTTTCTCTCTTCTTTAGTGTGTAAGTTCATTGAGAGCAGGGTTCTCCCACTTTTAGCTGTTTTCATCGTGCCTGGCACAACATATATTTGTAGAATAAATGACATGCTTTTGTCTACTTTTGTTTTTGTTACATTTGCTTTTGAAGTCTTAGTCATAAATTCTTTGCTTAAGCCAATGTCTGGAAGAGTTTTTCCTAGGTTTCCTTCTAGGATTTTCTTAGTTTCAGGTTTTATATTGAAACCTTCAATCCATTTTGAGTTAATTTCTGTATGTGACTAGAGATATGGGCCCATTTCATTCTTCTGCACATGACTGTTCAATTTTTCCAGCACCATTTTTTGAATAAAGTATCCTTTTTCCATTGTATGTTTTTGTCAACTTTGTCAAAGAGTTGGTTGTAGATATATAGCTTTATTTCTGGGTTCTCTATTCTGTTCCATTGATCTTTGTGTCTTTTTTTTCTACCATTGTCCTGCTGTTTTGGTTATTATAGCCTTGTAGTATAATTTGGAGTCAGGTATGTGATACCTCCAGCTTTGTAATTTTTGCTTAGGATTCCTTTGGCTATTCAGGCTCTTTTTTGGTTCCATATGAATTTTAGGATTTATTTTTCTTTGACTTATACTGGATGTAAATTAAACTCCAAACCAAACTTGCTGAATATAAGGGATAAACTTCTGAAACAAGTTGTAAAATGTCTGTTTTTTGCATTGTCCAGCTGATATTCCTCATCTAAAATATGGAATTTTAAGAAATTGGTAAATTGGTCAATTATTTGATATGCAGTACTTTGTTTCCTTGTTTGTAAAATGAGGTAGGTAGACTGAATGATCCCTAAAGTTCCTTTTTGTTTTCAAAGCCCATGACCCTTTTAACTTGAACTGTTGTGGTTTTGGGATGCTGAGAAACTCTACTTTTTGTTTCCCTCTATACATGAAGATATTAGTACCTTCATATTCTTTGGTTCTTGTTCCTCATTTAAAATTCCTGTAGCTCTGGAACCCAGAGTTTGACAAGAAAGAGGTTAATACTAGGAAAGGGGTAGCAATTCAGGGACCAGAGTTTATCCTAGCAGCTGAGTTGAAAGGGAAGAAACAGTTTCAAATGACTAAGAATAGGGAGGAGGATGTAACCTGAGTAAGAACCTGGACATTCTTTTCTTTTGTCAACTAATGAAGGAATTTAATGAAGGTTATGCCCCAGAAATTGGTTTAAATTATGTATCTAAGTCCAGAGAGAAAGTACAATTTGATATACAGGCACTGCGTTTCATAGATAATGATTTTGTTCTGTGATAGATTAAAAATTTTTTTAAATTTTTAATTGTAAATATGTGGGGTACAATTCAGGGTAGATTAAAAAATTTTTAATGGTATTAAACAAAAAAGATGCACATGACACAACCCTTGTTCCTTTGGGTCCCATTTTAAAGTGTGCTGTTACTGAAAAGTGAGGCTAAAAAAGTAAATTGTTTTCATCATCTAAAATAAATTTTTTTTTATAGTTTTACATTTTGGCCATGAGCGGTGGCTCAAACCTGTAATCCCAGCACTTTGGGAGGCCGAGGTGAAGGGATTGTCTGAGCCCACAGGTTCGAGAACAGCCTGGGCAACTTGGCAAGACCTCAGCTCTACAGTAAATCTAAAAATTAGCCAGGCATGGTAGCATGCGCTTATAGTTCCGGCTACTTGGAAGGCTGAGGTGGCTGTGAGCGTGCCATTGCACTCCAGCCTGGGCAAAAGAGTGAGCATTCATCTCAAAAAAAAAAAAAAAAAAAAAATTTCAAGGCATATTGATAGTTGGGTTGGAGATGTTAAAAGTTTCACCTATCCTTGCTTTTAAGGATGTAAGTAGTTTTATATACCTATATGAGTTCTTATTTCACTAATTTTCAGAAGCATAAAATTCTGGTGTCATTGATAGGTTTTGATTGATGTGTCATCTTTTGTGTGATAAGATAATTGTTTTGCACTGCTTTTTCATCAGGGGTTCAAGAGAAAAAAATGATATTTTCAGTACACCAATATAGTTCAGTTAAAATACCTTAAAATTTGTAATAGCCAATTTGTTGAAAATGTTAAAAATAACGACAGCAGTAGCTGGGCTTGGTGGTTCAGCCTGTAATCCCGCGCTTTGGGAGGCTGAGGTGAGTGTATTGCCTGAGCCCATGGGTTTGAGACCTGCCTGGGCAACTTGGTGAGACCTCATCTCTACGATAAATCAAAAAATCAGCCGGGTGTGGTAGCGCATGCCTGTAATTCCGGCTACTTGGAAGGCTGAGGCGGAAGGATCGCCAGAGCCCAGCAGGTCGAGGCTGTGGTGGCTGGGAGTGGCTACTGCACTCCAGTCTGGGTGATGGAGTGAGATTCCAACTCAAAAAAAAAAAAAAAATAATGACAGCATCACTCATTCACAATCAATAGAGCACAACTATAGGTTGTCTTTTTGGTAGTTCAAATGCTTTTGAGCTGATTCATGCAAAGGCTTTCCAAGCTTCCTTGCACTTACTGGGTTGTGTTTGCTGAAAGCTGGCTAGATAGTGTGCAGTCATGGGGAAGAGAAAGAGGCTGACCAGTGCTTACGTTGTTCTCAGGCATATTTCTTTCTTTGTTTTTTTCTGTCAATGGAACTAAACCAACATGAATGTTGAAAGACATCAAAATTTGACAGCTTTTCATTTGTGTGATATTTGTAAACAGACTTTTCTTTCGGGAAAGGAACTTGGAGGAGGGCAGAGACATCATTCTGTTTTTACAAATCTGCAATTCCCCATTTGACCCTTACAGATTAAATATATTGATCTAATAGTCAATTTGAGTCTGAGGCTATATGACAATAGTGGATTGATATATAGACATATCTATTCCTTATTCAGTAAGAAATACTGGGTCAAATGTGGGAGTGGAATTCATGTGCTGCTTCATACACTTCTCTTCTTGTCCTCAGCAAGAACTATATGGTAATTTTCATTGATTATCTTTTGTCAGTTAAGTTACCAATATTTACTGACTACTAGCACTCACTAGTCCCTGTATTTTGGTGGTCGAAATGCAGTGGTGAGTAAGATCATTTCTATTCTTAAGAAGATTACATTGCAGAGGAAGTAGATAGATAATAAATGGTTCATAAATAATTTTCATTATCAGTTAGATAATATTGGTAAACACAGAGAAGATAAAATAGGATATTGGTCAACTGCGAATAGTACGTTGCATGGCAAGAGCTGTTTAGCTAGAGTCAGAGATGGCTTCCCTGAAGAAGTGACATTTGGATTAAGTTGTGAGGGATGAGGGGGTGGAAGACATAAGAGGACCTGCTGTGAGAGCATTCCCAGTACAAACAACTATGCAGTGGCAGCAAGCTTACTGTGCTCAAGGACAGAAAGGAAGCCAGTGTGGCTGAAGAGCGGTAAGCCAAGGGGCAGAGTGATAAGAGGAACGCCGGAGGAGCAGCCAGGGGTCGGACCACTTAGACACTGGTGGGCTGTAGGAAGGAGTTCGGATTTTTTTTTTTTTTGAGTTGGTGTCTCACTCTGTTGCCCAGGCTGGTGTGCAGCAGCACACTCATGGCCATGATAGCCTCGATCTGCTGGGCTCAGGAGATCCTCCCACTTCAGCCTTCCAAGTAGCTGGAACTACATGTGCACGTCACCACACCTGGCTAGTTTTTTGATATATTGTAGAAATGAGATCTTGCCAAGTTGCCCAGGCTGGGCTCAGACCCCTGGGTTCAGGCAATCCTCTCGCCTCTGCCTCCTAAAGTGCTGGGATTATAGGCGTGAGCTATCGCACCTGGCAGCGTTAGGATTTTTTTTTTTTTTTTGAATTGGAGTCTCACTCTATCGCCCAGACTGGAGTGCAGTGGCCACTCCTGGCCACCGCAGCCTCGACCTGCTGGGCTCTGACGATCCTTCCGCCTCAGCCTTCCAAGTAGCTGGAACTACAGGTGTGCGCTACCACACCTGGCTAATTTTTTTGAATTATTGTAGAGATGCCCAGGCGGGTCTCGAACCTGCGGGCTCAGGCAATCCACTCACCTCACCCTCCCAAGGCACGGGATTACAGGCTGAGCCACCGAGCCCGGCTAGCGTTTGGATTTTTAAAAATGTGTTGGAAAACTTATAGAAAGTGTTTTTCAGAGTGCGATGCTTATGATCTGTGTGGAAGATAGACAAGAGAAAAGCAAAAGTGGAAGTAGAAAGACTAAATAGGATGTTGTTGCTCGTGGTGATAGCTTGGATGTAGGTGGTGGCAGTGGAGATTCAGGGCATATATTGGTGGTACTGCCAATAGAACTTGACTGATGGATTGAGGGGTATCAAAGAAAGAGTCAAGGATGACCCTAATTTTTTTGTCTGTGTAGTATAGTATACAGTGGTGCTATTTATTGAAATGGGCAAGTCTTTTTCTGTTTTTGTTTTTTAAATCAGGGTCTCTGTTGCCCAGGCTGGAGTGCAGTGGCACAATCACGGCTCTTCACAACCTTGACTTCTGGGCTCAGATGATCCTTTTGCCTCAGCCTCCCAAGTAGCTGGGACTATAGGTCCCACACTTGGCGAATTTTTTATTTTTTTGCTAGAGATTTTGTCTTGTTATGTTGCTCAGGCTGGTTTTGAACTTCTAGGCTCAAGCAGTCCTCTTCCCTTGGCCTTCCAAAGTGCTGGGTTTGCAGGTGTGAGCCACCTGCTCTCAGCCTTGAAATGGGTAAGTCTTAAGGTTGGAAGTGAGGGTGTTGAGTTGAGAATGCTCTCTTTGTTTGTCCATATTAACCCTCAGTATACTGAGGAAAATTGTCTTTCATCTGAAGCCGTTGGACCCTTTTTGCTTTCAACTTTTATATTTTTTTAATACATGGAGTTCCATTCTGTCAGGCTAAAATGCAGTGGCCTGATCATAGCTCACTGCAGCCTTGAACTCCTGGGCACAAGCAATCCTTCTGCTTCAGCCTCCTCAGTACCTAGGACTACAGGCCTGTGTTGCCACACACAGCTAATTTTTTTTGTTTTGTAGAGATGGAGTGTCTTGCTATGTTGCCCAGGTTGGTCTCAAACTCCTGGCTTTAAATGATCTCGCTTTGGCTTTCCAAATTACTGGGATTGATGCATTTAGTTATTCACATTATTCTCTTTTAGCTATTTTGACATGTACAATAGATTACTGTAAACTATAGTCACCCTGCTGTCCTATTGAATATTAGATCTTGATTATTCTATAAAACTATATATTTGTACCCTTTGATCAATTCTTTTCATTTCTCACCCCCCATATCCTTCTTGACCTTTGGTAATTACCAGTCTACTTTCTATCTTCATTAAGATTCACTTTTTTTTTTTTTTAGTCAGAGTCTCACCCTGTCGCCCAGGCTGGAGTGCAGTGGCACGCTCACGGCCACCCCAGCGTCGACCTGCTGGGCTCCGTGATCCTTCCACCTCAGCCTTCCAAATAGCTGGACTGTAGGCCCATGCTACCATGCCTAGCTAATTTTTTTTGATTTATTGGAGAGACAGTTCTCACCAAGTTGCCCGGGCTGATCTCGAACCCATGGGCTCAGGCAATCCACTTGCCTCAGCCTCCCAGAGTGCTGGGATTACAGGCTAAGCCACTGAGCCTGGCCCACTTAAAAAAATTTTTTTTAGCTCCCAAATATGTGTGAGAATATGCAATATATGTCTTTTTGTGCATTTCTCTTGTGGATAGTAATGTTGAGCATTTAAAATATACCTGTTGGCCTTTTGTATATCTTTTTTAAATAAATGTTTATTCAGATCTTTGCCTATTTTTATTTTTTTTGAGTTGGAGTCTCACACTTTCACCCAGGCTGGAGTGCAATGACACACTCACATCCACCACAGCCTTGACCTGCTGGACTCAGGCGATCCTTTCACCTCAGCCTTCCAAGTAGCTGGAACTACAGGCATGTGCCACCACACCCAACTAATTTTTTGATTTATTGTAGAGATGAGGTCTCACCAACTTGTCCCAGGCTGGTCTCGAACCCGTGGGCTCCTCTCACCTTGGCCTTCCAAAGTGCTGGGATAATAGGTGTGAGCCACTGTGCCCGGCTGCCTATTTTTAAATTGGATTCTTTTTTGGGGGGTGCTGTTGAGTTGTTGGAGCTCTTTGTGTATTCTGATTATTAATCCTTTGTTAGATGTTCACAAATATTTTCTCCCTTTCTGTGGGTTGTCACTTTGTTGATTATTCCCTTTGTTCTGTGGATCTTTTTAGCTTGATGTAATCCCATTTGTCTATTTTTGCTTTGGCTGCCTGTGCTTTTGAGGTCTTAGATAAAAAAATCTTTGCTCAGACCAGTGTCCTGGAGTGCTTCCCCAATGTTTTCTTCTAAGTAATTTCATAAGATTTGATTTTTGTGTATGGTGAGAGATAAGAGTCTAGTTTCATTCTTTTTTTTTTTGAGTTGGAGTCTCACTCTGTCGCCCAGACTGGAGTGCAGTGGCCACTCCCGGCCACCGCAGCCTCGACCTGCTGGGCCCCGGCGATCCTTCCGCCTCAGCCTTCCAAGTAGCTGGAACTACAGGCGCGCGCTAC
>CAUYQG010222728.1:0-14353 GCA_963574415.1 Tarsius wallacei | reverse complement strand
TGGCTTGCGTTCCCGGTTTGGGCCACTGCAACCCACCCGGGGCAAAAGCGTGATCCCCCCAAAAAAAAAAAAAAAAAAAAAAAAACCATTCCCAATACACTGCCTCCTTCCTATCTTCCCTGCTGTTTTCCTGTACCTGATAGGATGTGAGCACTCAGTGGCCTGGAGTCAGACACCCAGCAAGGAGTCAGTGAGGTGAGGTGGGTGAGAACAACGCTCTGAAGTCAGATGGCCGGGTTTGAACTCTGACAGGACCGCTTGGCTTTGAGTGGGTTCCTTTGACCACTCTGCACCTCAGTTTCCTCATCTGTAGAATGGGAATAATAGCAGGACCTGCCCCCAAGGGACTGTTGAGTAGGCTAAGTGAGGCAGCTTGGATGAAACCCCAGGGAAGTGCTCGGATGCACAGTAGGTGCCACCAAAGTGGGATCCTCCCTCCTCACGTCACTCCCGGGAGAGCCAATGTCACAGTACCACTTCTCCACAAGAATGCAGAGCACAGCCAGGGCTGGGCATGGTAGTTCATGCCTGCAATCCCACCACTTTGGGGGGCCAAGGCGAGAGAATTGCCTGAGTCCGGGGATTCGAGGCCAGCCTGGGCAAGATTTGAGACCTTGTCTCTACAAGAAATAAAAAAGCCGGGCTCGGTGGCTCAGCCTGTAATCCCGCGCTTTGGGAGGCTGAGGTGAGTGGCTTGCCTGAGTCCGCGGGTTCGAGACCCGCCTGGGCAACTTGGCAAGATCTCATCTCTACAATAATCAAAAAATCAGCCGGGCATGGTAGCACGCGCCTGTAGTTCCAGCTACTTGGAAGGCTGAGGCGGAAGGATCGCCGGAGCACGGCAGGTCGAGGCTGCAGTGGCCGGGAGAGACCACTGCACTCCAGTCTGGGCGACAGAGTGAGACTCCAACTCAAAAAAAAAAAAAAAAAGACTCCAGGAGGGATCTGGACTGAGAAAATAATTGAAATTAGCTGAGTTTTTGAAAACCTGCTCTTCAAAAACAAAACAATGTTTTGGGTTTTTTTTTTTTTTTTTCCCAGAACCCTGTGGAACCTTTACTTTCGGTCTAAAGGAAAATTTCTACTAGAGAATTCCACTCTTTATTCATTAGCCACCAAGTTTTGGCTCCTTAAAAAAATAAGAGGGAGGCAGGGTGCGGTGGCTCATGCCTGTAATCCCAGCTCTCTGGGAGACAGAGGTGAGAGGATTGCCAGAGGCCAGGGGTTCAAGACCAGCTTGGGCAACTTGGTGAGACCTCCTCTCCACAATAAATCAAAAAATTAGCTGTACGTGGTGGCACACACTTGTGGTTTCAGCTGCTTGGAAGGCTGAGGTGGAAGAATTGCCTGAGCCCAGCAGGTCGAGGCTGCGGTGACTGTCTGTGAGCATGCCACTGCACTCCAGCCTAGGTGACAGAATGAGACTCTGACAAAAAAAAAAAAAAAAGAAGGCAAGAAAGAAAAAAAAGCACTCTTATTAAATGCTGGTCAGGAATGAAACAGATCCATGCTTTCTCCAGAGACTTGTTGACAGCAGCTCTGGATCACAAGTGTGTCTGGGAAGCAGCTGTCGGACGGTAGGTTGGAGATATTCTTTGCTACGCAGACACACACATAAATGAGAACGTATCCACTTGGATAATCCCAACTCCCTAGAGTCACACAGACTCACACTGACAAATCCATATGACTTTATTTTTAAAAAATAAATTCTGTGTATATTTGAGATTTACATGTTAGTATGTGATACAGATAGTAAAATAGTTACTATAGTGAAACTGACGAACAGAGCTAGCATCTCCTATCGTTACTTTTCTGTGACAAAAGCAGCTAAATCGTCTTATTTAGCAAAACTCCCCAATACAAGATGAGCATATTAATCATAGTCTTCATGCTATGTGTTAAATCTCTAGACTCACCCATCCTACGTATCTGCTATTTTGTGTCTTTTGATCTGCATATCCCCGGTATCCCCGGGATCCACTGTTTTATTTTCTATCTCTGTATATTTACTCCCCGCTTCTTTTAGATTCCACATATAAGTGAGAACATGCAATATTTGTCTTTTGGTGTCGCCTTACTTCACTTACCATAGCTCCCTCAAGTTTATCCATGTGTGGCAAATTGCAGAATCTCCTTTTTAAAAGTCTGCGTGATATTCCATTATGCATCACCACACTCTTTCAATACTTAGATTGTTTCCATGTCTTAGCTATTGTCAATACTGCTGCAATAAACATGAGGGTGCAGATATCTTTACGAGGTGGCGATTTCATTTTATTTGCATATAAACCCATCATAGGGATTGCTGGATCATATGGTGATTCTATTTTAAATTTCTTAGAAACTTTCTTACTGTTTTCCATGATGGCTACCAGTCTCCACTCCTGCCAACAGTTAGGGTTCCCTTTTATTCACACCCTCACCGAAATTTATTATCTCTGATGTTTTTTGTTTGTTTGTTTGTTTTGAGTTGGAGTCTCAATCTGTTGCCCAGACTGGAGTGCAGTGGCCGCTCCCAGCCACTGCAGCCTCAACCTTGCTGGGCTCCGGCGATCCTTCCGCCTCGGCCTTCCAAGTAACTAGAACTACAGGCGCGCACTACCACACCCAGCTAATTTTTGATTTATTGTAGAGATGAGGTCTCGCTAAGTTGCCCAGGCGGGTCTCGAACCCGCGGGCTCGGGCAGTTCACTCACCTCAGCCTCCCAAAGTGCGGGATTACAGGCTGAGCCACCGAGCCCGGCTCTCTGATGTTTTTGATAATAGATATCCAAAATGTATAAAAGCCTAGGTATGGTGGCTCATGCCCGTAATCCCAACGTTGAGCATCTTTTTGTATACCTATTGGCTAGTTTTTATGTCTTCTTTGGAGAAATGTCTACTCGGGTCTTTTGCCCATTTTTAAATTGGGTTCTTTGTTTTCTGTTATTGAGCTGTAAGAATTCTTTGTTGTTGTTGTTGTTGTTGTTTTTGAGTTGGAGTCTCACTCTGTCACCCAGACTGGAGTGCAGTGGCTTGCTCCCGGCCACCGCAGCCTCGACTTGCTGGGCTCCGGCGATCCTTCTGCCTCAGCCTTCCAAGGAGCTGGAACTACAGGCATGTGCTACCACAACTGGCTAATTTTTGATTTATTGTAGAGATGAGGTCTCGCCAAGTTGCCCTGGTGGACCCTCGAACCCATGGGCTCAGGCAATCCACTCGCCTCAGCCTCCCAAGCCCAGCTCTTGTTGTTTTTGAAAGCAGGATTTAGGCCAGGCACAGTGGCTCACGCCTATAATCCCAGCACTTTGGGAGGCCAAGGTGAGAGGATTGCCTGAGTGAGCCCAGGGGTTCGAGACCATCCTGGGCAACTTGGTGAGATCCCATCTCCACAATAAATAAAAAAATTAGCCAGCCCTGGTGGCGTGTTCCTATAGTTCCAACTACTTGGAAGGCTGAGGGGGAAGGATTTCCTGAGCCAAGCAGGTCGTGGCTGCGGTGACTGGGAACGTGCCACTACCCTCCAGCCTGGGTGACAGAGCGAGCCTCCTACTCAGAAAAGAAAGAAAGCAAGATTTATTGAGAGGACAGAAAAGTTCCCACAATGGGAGGGGACTGAAGTGGTTGCCCAAGAACTCTTTATAAATGTTAAATGTTGTTGGTTTGTTTGTTTGTTGTTAGAGACAGGATCTCACTGTGTTGATCAGGCTCATCTTAAACTCCTGGGCTCAAACAGTCCTCCTGCCTCTGCCTCCCAAACTCCTGGGATTACGGGCATGAGCCACCATACCTAGGCTTTTATACATTTTGGATATTTAACCCCGTGTTGGATCATGTGGTTTGCAAATATTTTTTTCCTAGTTCATAGGTTGCTTTTTTATTTTGTTGATTGTTTGCTTTGCTGTGCAGAAGGTTTTTAGTCTGAGGTAGTCTCATTTATTTATTTTTGCTTTTATAGATTACGGTTTTGATATGATATCCAAAAACTCATTGTCAAGGCCAATGTCAAGGAACATTTTCCCCTATGTTCTCCTCTAGGAGTTTTATGATTTCAGGTCTTACATGTAGGCCTTTTATCCATTTTGAGTTCATTTTTGTGTATAGTATAGGATAAGGGTCCAACTTTATTTTTTGTTTGTGGAAATCCAGTTTTCCCAGTACTACATATTGAAGATACTGTCTTTTTCCCATAGTGTCCTCCTGGTGTTCTTGTCAAAAATTAGTTGACTGCACATAAATTTAAAGTAAATGAGTGGACTTTTATTTTTATTTTTTTTGTTTTGAGTTGGAGTCTCACTGTCGCTCAGACTGGAGGGCAGTGGCCGCTCCTGGCCACCGCAGCCTCAACCTGCTGGGCTCCGGCGATCCTTCCGCCTCAGCCTTCCAAATAGCTGAAACTACAGGCGCGCGCTACCACGCCCGGCTAATTTTTTGATTTATTGTAGAGATGCGGTCTCGCCAAGTTGCCCAGGTGGGTCTCGAACCTGCGGGCTCAGGCAATCCACTCACCTCAGCCTCCCAAAGCATGGGATTACAGACTGAGCCACTGAGCCGGGCTGGACTTACTTTTAAAAATTCCTTTCTCTGCCTGGGCACAGTGGCTCACACCTGTCATTTCAGCACTTTGAGAGACTGAGGTGGGAGGATTGCTTGAGCTCAGGAGTTCGAGACCAG
Source organism: Tarsius wallacei (assembly GCA_963574415.1). Classification (NCBI taxonomy): domain Eukaryota; kingdom Metazoa; phylum Chordata; class Mammalia; order Primates; family Tarsiidae; genus Tarsius; species Tarsius wallacei. The sequence continues at coordinate 9,697 of CAUYQG010222728.1, read as the reverse complement.
CCTGGGCAACATGTCAAGACCTCCTCTCTACAATAAATAAAAAAATTAGCCAGGCATGGTGGCATGGACCTGTAATCCTAGCTACTTGAAAGGCTGAGGCAAAAGGATCATCTGAGCCCGGGAGGTCAAGGCTGTGATGAGCTGTGATCATGTCACTGCACTCCAGCTTGGGCAACAGAGTGAGACTCTGACTCAAAAATGAAAATAAGGCCAGGTTCAGTGGCTCAGCCTATAATCTGAGCACTCTGGGAAGCCAAGGTGAGTGGATGGCCTGAACCCGCAGGTTCAAGACCAGCCCAGGCAACTTGGTGAGACCTCGTCTCTACAATAAATCAAAAATTAGCCAGGCGTGGTAGCACGTGCCTGTAATTCTGGCTACTTGGAAGGCTGAGGCAAAAGGATCGCCGGAGCCCAGCAGGTGGAGGCTGCGGTGGCCGGGAGCGGCCACTGCACTCCAGTCTGGGCGACGGAGTGAGACTCCAACGCAAAAAAAAAGAAAAAATAGAATCAAGTAAAAATAATAAAAATTCCTTTCTTCTCCTGTACCCCTAAAGTCTACAGCATTGAAACAAAAACAAAAACAAAAAACAGATACATCAAATCTTGAGCATAAGGAAATTTAATTCACCCCCCAACATGCTCAACTTATCCAGATTGCTTAGTTCTTCAGCCCAGCCACTACAACCAGCATGATAAACAGCAACCCTAGGGGAGTAACAGCCCGACTAAGACTGTATCAACTAATTAGTCAATACTATAACCTAAAAAGTGGTGCTAGACACAATAAAACCTTGAAGAACTAAAGAATGTAGATAAGATATAGGAGCTATTCCTGCTACATTCTCACAGTTTATATATATTATATATATTATTTCATGAAATAACCAGCAAAGCTATGAAGATAGTATTATCACCATTTTACAGATAAAGATAAAAGGATCTGAGCCGGGCACAGTGTCTCATGCTTATAGTCACAGCACTTTGGGAGGCTGAGGAGGGAGGATTGCTTGAGCCATGAGTTAGAGACCAGCCTGAGCAACATAGAAAGACTTTATATTTACAAAAAAAATGTTTTTAATTACCTGGATGTTGTGGCATGCACCTGTAGTCCCAGCTACTTGGGAGGTTGAGGGGGGTGGATCGCCTGGGCCCAGGAAGTTGAGGCTGCCGTGAGCCATGATTGTGTCACTGCCCTCCAACCTGGGCAACAGAGTGAGACCCTGACTCAAAAATAAGTAAATAGAAGAAAAAAGAATCTAAGTCGCTGGGCTCAGTGGCTCAGCCTGTAATCCCAGCGCTTTGGGAGGCTGAGGTGAGTGGATTGCCTGAGCCCGCAGGTTTGAGATCTGCCCGGGCAACTTGGTGAGACCTCGTCTCTATAATAAATCAAAAATTAGCCGGGCGTGGTAGTGAGCGCCTGTAGTTTCAGCTACTTGCAAGGCTGAAGCGGAAGGATCGCCGGAGCCCAGCAGGTCAAGGCTGCGGTGGCCGGGAGCATGCCACTGCACTCCAGTCTGGGTGACAGAGTGAGACTCCAACTAAAAAAAAACAGGATCTAAGTCTGATAAACTCTCCCATGATCAGCAGCTGATAATTAGGGAGCTGATGGTTCCTAATCCCACCACCTACACTCTTTCCCAAGTATTAATTAATCTTAGTGAGGAATGTTTGTTGAAAGCCAAGATCAGCCAAAAGCTAAGTCTCTCATGCTAAACAGTAAACCAAATTGTGACTGCAAAGGAAAAGTTCTTGAAGGAAATTAGAAGTGCTACTCTAGTGAATATACAAATGATAAGAAGGATAAACAGTCTTCTTGTTGATATGGAAAAGTCTTACTGGTCTGGATAGATCAAACCAGCTATAATGTTCCCTTAAGCCAAAGCCTAAGCCAAACCAAAGCCCCAACCCTTCAATTCCCTGAAGGCTGAGAAAGGTGAGGAAGCTGCAAAAGAAGAGTTGGAAGCACTATAGTAGAGGTTGGTTCATGAAGTTTAAGGAAAAATGCCATTTCCAAAACATAAAAGTACAAGGTGAAGCAGTAAGTGCTGATGGAGAAACCGCCACAAGTTATCCAGTAGATCTAGATAAGAAATTGATGAAGGTGGCTACACTAAACAACAGACTTTCTATGTAGATGGAACAGCTTTCTATTGGATGAAGATGACTTTCATAGCTAGAGAGGAGAAGTCAACGCCTGGTTTCAAACCTTCAAAGGACAGGCTGGCTCACTTGTTATGGGCTCATAATATAGCTGATGACTTTCATTTGAAGCCAATGTTCATGTACAGTCCTGAGAACCCTAGGGCCTGTAAGAATTATGCTAAATCTACTCTTGCTGTACTCTATAAATGGAACAACCATTCCTGGATGACAGTATATCTGTTTACAGAATGGTTTACTGACTATTTAAAGCCCACTGTTGATACCTACTACTCAGAAAAGAAGATGCCTTTTTTTTTTTTTTTTTTGAGTTGGAGTCTCACTCCGTCGCCCAGACTGGAGTGCGGTGGCCGCTCCCAGCCACCACAGCCTCGACCTGCTGGGCTCCAGCAATCCCTCCCCCTCAGCCTTCCAAGTAGTTGGAACTACAGGCACATGCCAACACACTTGGCTAATTTTTTTTATTTATTGTAGAGATGAGGTCTCGCCAAGTTGCCCAGGCGGGTCTCGAACCCACCGGCTCAGGCAATTCACTCACCTTGGTCTCCCAAAGCACGGGATTACAGGCTGAGCCACCGAGCCCAGCCAGAAGATTCCTTTAAATATATTGCTGCTCATTGCCAATACACCTGGTCACCCAAGAGCTCTGATAGAGATGTACAAGGAGATCCATATTTTCATGCCTGCTAACACAACACCCAGCTTGTAGCCATAGATCAACTAGTAATTTTGACTTTCAAGTCTTATTATTTAAGGACTACATTTTGTAAGGTTTTAGTTGTGGTAGAGGGTGATTCTTCTGATAGATCTGGACAAAGTCCATTGAAAACTTTCTGGAAAGGATTCACCATTCTAGATGCCAGTTAAAAACATTCATGGGAAAAGGTCAAAATATCAACATTAGCCAGAGTTTGAAAGAAGTTGATTTGTGGATGACCTTGAAGGGTTTCAGACTTGGGTAGATGAAGTCACTGCAGATGTGGTGGAAATAGCAAAAGAACTAGAAATAGAAGTGGAGCCTGAAGATGTGACTGAATTGCTGCAATCTCATGATCAAACTTGATGCATAAGGAGTTACTTCTTATGGATGAGCAGAGAACGTGGTTTCTTAAGATAGACTCTATTGCTAAGGAAGATGCTATGGACATTGTTGAAATGACAAGAAAGGATTTAGAATATTACATCAACTTACTTGATAAAGTAGCCGCAGAGTTTGAGAGAATTGACTCCAAGTTCAAAAGAAGTTCTGCTGTGGGTGAAATGCTCTCAAACAGTATCACGTGCTACAGAGAAACTTTTTATGAAAGGAAGAGTCACTGTGGCAAACTTCATTGTTGTGGTTTTTTTTGTTTTGTTCAGAGTTGGAGTCTTACTCTATTGCCCAGGCTGGAGTGCAGTGGCACACTCACAGCCACCACAGACTCAACCTGCTGGGCTCAGACGAGTCTGAGAGAATTGACTGACAGGCACGCGCCACCAAGCCCAGCTAATTTTTTGATTTATTGTAGAGATGAGGTCTTGCTATGTTGCCCAGGCTGGTCTCCAACCCCTGGGCTCAGGTAATCCACTCACCTCAGCCTCCCAAGGCGCGGGATTACAGGCTGAGCCACCGAGCCCGGCTCTAAACATAAGTTTTATATGCACTGAGAAACCAAAAAAAATCATGTGACTCACTTTAGTGTGATATTTGCTTCGTTGCAGTGGTCTGGAACCCAAACCCACAATATCCCAAAGCATGCTGGTATTGCACACAGAGAAAGCTGGACTGAAATGAAGCATACTAGGTGAATTACAGTGTAGGTGGCAGAGAAATGTGAAGAGATTCACCCTACACTCTCACCGTAGTAGCCTTCATCACTGGAGGACAGCCAGACATATTTCACTGTAGTAATACATAATGTCCATGTTTCAGGGATGCTACATTGAGGGTATAAGAAGTATGGCTACTGTAATCCCAGCCCTTTGGGGGCCAACGTGAGAGAATTGCCTATGCCCAAGGGTTCACGACCAGGCTGGGCAACTTGGCAAGACCTCGTCTCTACGATAAAGAAAACATGAGCCAGGCGGTAGTAGCACATGCCTGTAGTTCTGGCTACTTGGAAGGTTGAGGTGGAAGGATTGCCGGAGCCCAGCAGGTCGACACTGGAGTGGCTGTGAGCATGCCACTGCACTCCAGCCTGGGCAACAGAGTGAGACTCCAACTCAGAAAAAAAGAATAAGTATGACTACTCTTTTCTGTTTCTGAGGATTATGGAATTGAACATAGTAAGAAACTGGAAGCAAAGAAACCAGTACTTCTGCCTTTTCTTCCTCCCTCCTTGCTCTCTCTCTCTCTCTCTCTCTCTCTCTCTCTCTCTCTCTCTCGTTGGTTTTTCATTTGTTTGCTTTTGCTTTTTTGAGTTGGAGTCTCACTCTGTTGCTCAGACTAGAGTGCAGTGACATGGTAACGGCTCACCGCAGCCTTGATCTTCCAGGCTCAGGGGATCTTTCTGCCTCAACCTCCCCAAGTAGCTGGGACTATAAGCGTATGCCACCACGCCTAGCTAACTTTTTTATTTTTGTTTGTAGAGACAAGGTCTCGCTGTGTTGTCTAGGCTGGTCTCAAACTCCCAGGCTCAGGCAGTCCTCCCGCCTCAATCTCCCACAGTGCTAGAATTACAGGCGTGAGCCACCATCCCCGACAGTTTCCGCCTTTTCAGTTTTAGAGACATAACTCCTCTTGGAATATGAAAAGCTACATATGTTAATTATGCTTAAGGATTCGAATTTCTGAGTTTGACTCACCAAAAAGTCAGGCATATCCCCAAAGGAAATGGTCCTTGTTTGATCAGCACACTGAAACTCCTTGCAGCTTTGCAAAAGAAATTATCCTTTCTCATCTTTATGCTACACTACCTCCTTGTTCCCAGAATAAAAACATACCCCACAGGAGTCAGTGGAAAAGAGGAAGTATGCTCTTTTCTTTTCTTTTTTTTGAGTTGGAATCTCACTCTGTCACCCAGGCTGGAGGGCAGTGGCATGCTCCTGACCATTGCAGCCTCTACCTGCTGGGCTCAGGTGATCCTTCCGCCTCAGCCTTCCAAGTAGCCGGAACTACAGGCGCACACTACCATGCCCAGCTAATTTTTTGATTTATTGTAGAGAGTAGGTCTCGCCAAGTTGCCCAGGCGGGTCACAAACCCGTGGGCTCAGGCAATCCACTCACCTCAGCCTCCCAAAGGCGCGGGATTACAGGCTGAGCCACCGAGCCCAGCGCTCTTTTTTTAATGTCTTGGTCTTTGATTGTAGCCAGGAGATTTCAAATCATAGTTTGCATTAAAAAACAAAACAGTCCTCCCATGGCCAAAATAGTCTTTCTCCATTTCTCCTTATGACATATATGCAATCTTTAAAAGAAAAAACAGATCTTGAAACTTATACCCATCATCTCTTTCAGGCTACCCCTGGTTCCTCCATTCCTCTCAGGACTGAAATTGCCATGTGAGCCAATCACTTCACTTAGATGTGGTTTGTTCTCCCTTCTCAATGTGGCACAGTGATCTACCTTGGGATTTCTTCAAATTGCCCCCCTGACTTGTTATGCCTCCATTTCTACCCATTGGCACTGACTAGAAAGTGTGATTAAAAAAAAAATCACACCCAGCTATACAAGGTGGTGCATACCTGTAGCCCTAACTCCTCAGGACACTGAAGCAGGAAGATCACTTGAGCCCAGGAGTTCAGGGCTGTAGACCATGATCCGGCCTCTGAAGAGTCACTGGGCAACATAGTAAGATCTCCTCTGTAATAAAGAAGTCCTGCCATATGCAACAACATGAATGAAACTGGGGGACATTATTATAAGTGAAATAAGCCAGTCCCCGAACGGTACTGTATGACTCCACTTTATGACATATCTAAAATAGTTAGACTCACAGAAGCAGAGAGTCGAATGGTAGGTGCCAGGGTCTGGGGGAAGGGGAAATGCAAGTTGCTATTCAGTGGGTCTACAATCTCAGTTATGCAAGATGAATAAGTTCTAGAGATGTGCTGTACAACATTGTGCATGTTAACAGTGCTGTATTATGCACTTAAACGTTTGTTAAGAGGGTAGATTTCCAATTAAGTGTTCTTACTACAGTTAAAAACAAAGAGAAAGAAATCACACTCAGATGACTTCCACTTAAGTCGATTCAGACCCAGTTTTCAGGAAGTGTAGAGAAAAGAGCCCACTGGACTGGGGTCAGAAGACAAGGATTGGCCACAGCAGTGGTCCTGGGGAAGGCACTTATAGTTTGAGCTCAAATTTTCTCAAATGAAATGAAGTTGTCTGCCCTGCCTCATGGGGTCCTGTGAGGATCTGATTAGATAAGCGTTTGAAAGTGTTTTGAAATACAAAGTAGTGGCTGGGCTCGGTGGCTCAGCCTGTAATCCCAGCACTTTGGGAGGCCGAGGCGAGTGGATTGCCTGAGCCCTTGGGTTCAAGACCAGCCTGGACAACTTGGCGAGACCTCATCTCTACAATAAATCAACAATTAGCCAGTCATGGTAGTGCACACCTATAGTTTCAGCTACTTGGAAGGCTGAGGCGGAAGGAACGCCAGAGCCCAGCAGGTCGAGGCTGCCATGACCAGGAGTGCGCCACTGCACTCTAGTCCGGGTAACAGAGTGAGAATCCAACTCAAAAACAAACAAACAAACAAAGTAGTAATAATTTAAGTAAGCACATTTCCACAAAGGCTTTCCAAAAGATCTTCTTGCCTTTATGTGGTGTACTAACCCGGGCCTGTCCTCCCTACTGTGGGTCTCCCTAAACATCTTTTGTGGAGTGAGGGGCTTTGGAATTATAAGTGGGAGAGTTTATAAAGAGTTCTCGCTTCTTCATTGAAGGAACTCCCTTCAACCTCGTTTTTGTTTTGTTTTGTTCTTTCACTGAGGGACAGACTAGCAAGAGAGCAGAGGAGGGAAAGTAAAAGTAAAACGCGATCTGTAAACCCCACTGTCAGGTACCTGTAAGGTGTCTGGGGAGACCAGATTTACTTGTAGAAAAAGAGTTGCCTCTTTGGAAGACAGTGTGGTGATTTGTGAAAGAACTAGAAATTGACCTTCCATATGACCCAGCCATCCCCCTATTGGGAATACACCCAGAGGGACTCAAATCATTCTACAAAAAAGATACCTGCACACATATGTTTGTTGCAGCTCTATTCACAATAGCGAAAACATGGAACCAACCATGCTGCCCATCAAAGCTGGACTGGATTTTTAAAATGTGGTACATATACACAAAGGAATGTTATGCAGCCATAAAGAAGGACAAACGTATGCACTTCACAGCAACTTGGATGGATTTAGAGTCAATCACACTCAGTGATCTATCACAGAAACAAAAAACAGAGTACCGTATGTTCTCACTCATAAGCGGAACTTAAACAATTATAATACTATAAGAAAGGGATTGGCAGTAGTGGGGAACTGTCAGGGGAGGAGGGGTGGGATTGGCAGTTGAGGGAAACTGCTAGGGGAGGGAGGGGCATACCTAATCAACAGGGGGAACTGCATAATCAACGTTTGTATACTTAACCCTGAATTGTACCCCACATCTTTATAATTAAAAAAAAGAAAAGAAAAAGTTGCACAGCAAAGCAGGGTTTATGGTCTGATCAATATGACATAAATAGATGTTGTGTGTCAGGGTTAAATGGCATGCCTGGGGGATACAGCAGAGATAATTTTTCTGGAAGATGCATTGAATCTCCTAAGGGGGATGGAGGGCAAAAAAAAACAAAAACAAAAACAAAAAAAAGCAAAAACAAAAAAACTGTTGGTCGGGCGCTGCGGCTCACGCCTGTAATCCCAGTACTTTGGGAGACCGAGGTGAGAAGACTGCCTGAGCCTAGGGATTCAAGAGTCTGGACAACTTGGTGAAACCTCATCTCTACAATAAATTTAAAATGTTAGCCAGGCGTGGTGGCACACGTCTGTAGTTCCAGCTACTTGGAAAGCTGAGGTGGAAGGATCCCCTGAGCCTTGCAGGTTGAGGCTGCAGTTGCTGTGAATGTGCCACTTGCACTCCAGCCTGGGATACAGAGTGAGACTCCAGCTCAAAAAAAACCACCACCAACAACAACAACAGAAAAACTGTTGGGTTGAACAGTCTGGAAAGACTGTGTGAACCAGAGGGTGAAGGAGACCAACTCAACACTCACAGAGCCTTAAAACCCTCCTTCTAACTTTTGGAGAAAATCTACTGCTTAAGGTCATGGTCTCAACTATGCTAGTGGGACACCCCAATCTCACACTCTTTTATTTACACTCAGAAAGGCCTTCAGCTATCACCTTGTCAGGACCCAAGAAGAGACTCAGTGATGGGACTGAAATGCTCATTCTCTACTGTCGTGGTTTCCTCTGGAGATAAAGGGGAATGGGGCAGGAGTGGAGAGCACATGTTTTCTCTGCAGGGCTTCATTTCATTGGAGACAGAGAGAGAAAAAAAATTCAGAAGCAAATCTGAAAAAAAATTTGGGTCCTTTGGTCCTTTGAAGGAGAGTACATTTATCTTTTCTTTCTTTTTTTCTTTTTCTTTTCTTTTCTTTTTTTTGTTTGTTTTTGTTTTTGTTTTGTTTTTGATTTTTTGAGTTGGAGTCTCACTCTGTCGCCCAGACTGGAGTGCAGTGGCCGCTCCTGGCCACCGCAGCCTCGACCTGCCAGGCTCCGGCGATCCTTCCGCTCAGCCTTCCAAGTAGCTGGAACTACAGGCGTGTGCTACCATGCCCGGCTAATTTTTTTGATTTATTGTAGAGACGAGGTCTCACCAAGTTGCCCAGGTGGGTCTCGAACCCGCAGGCTCAGGCAATCCACTCACCTTGGCCTCCCAAAGCGCTGGGATTACAGGCTGAGCCACCGAGCCCGGCGGTTAAGTAGATTAATAGAAGAAATAAAAAATACATTTATGAGTTTGGAGTGAAAAATAACCTTTTATTAAAATGGCAGAAACGCAAAACTAATAAAATAAATATTGATAAAATAAATATTCAGTATGTAAATTTTACTGTGTTCTTATGATAAAATACAACTTTTATCCTTAAAGACTCTAGATATCTGTAACATATAAAAATAGGTAATATGTAGAATATCTTAAATGATTCTACAAGTCAATCAGAAAAACAGATAAACACTCAATGGAAAAACAAGCTAAGAATTTAAATATGCAGTTTATATAAGCAAAATCTTTAATACCTAATAAGCACACATATGACGTTAATTCTTAATTACATTCATGTAGTTGAAAATACGTATGTGATCATATTTAATACTCATACATTTCAAGGATGCAAAATGAAGGAAAAACAATTGATAAAGACAAGTTTTAGCCGGGCTTGGTGGCTCAGCCTGTAATCCCGCGCTTTGAGAAGCTGAGGTGAGTGGATTGCCTGAGCCCGCGGGTTCGAGACCCGCCTGGGCAACTTGGCGAGACCTCAGCTCTACAGTAAATCAAAAAATGAGCTGGGCGTGGTAGCGCACGTCTGTACTTCCGGCTACTGGAAGGCTGAGGCGG
>CAUYQG010222725.1:0-30355 GCA_963574415.1 Tarsius wallacei | reverse complement strand
AAAAATAATTTAACATTGCACCATTTATTTAAAAATTTGATATATCTTTTTAAAAGAAACCCACAGGCCATAAGAGAAAAGATAGACAAGTGGGACCTCATTAAACTGACAAGCTTCTGCAAAGCCAAAGAAACCATCAAGAGAGCAGGGAGACAGCCCACAGACTGGGAAAAAGTATTTGCCAACTCCATGTCTGACAAAGGCCTAACCTCAAGGATCTACAAGGAACTCAAACGTGCTGAAAAGAAAAAAACAAACAACCCCATTATAAAGTAGGCAAAAGATATGAACAGACACTTCTCAAAAGAAGACATATGAGCGGCCAACAGATACATGAAGAAATGTTCAACCCCACTCAAGGAGATGCAAATTAAAACTACACTGAGATACCACCTAACTCCAGTCAGAATGACCCATTATCAATAACTCAAAAAATTATTTCTTAAGTTTGTTTCGATACTGATTTTTAATGGCTGTCACAGCTGAAAAATCTTCCCTCAGAAATATTTTAAGTAAGAAACTACTTCAGTGTAAATGTCAGCCTAGGGGAAATTTTTTAAGTATTGGATGAGTATCATGTAAATTTTAATATCTGAGAAAAATGAAGAGATTTACCTTTACATAATAGACGTTTATGTAGACACTCTTGGCAATCATGTTGATGTCATGCTACCATTAGCTATTAGATGAAATGTACCCATAGGATGTAAGTCTATATCTGCCAAATAGTCTTGGCCTTCATTTAATGATTATGGCCAATCTCTCGGCAAATTATGACAAACATTGAAGGGAGCTGACACAAAGTAGAGTGTCAACTCTGCTATCTTCTTGTTTTTCCCCTATGTTTGCATTGATAAGTGTATTCAATTCACATTTATGTGGAGGAAACTTTCTAAACACCTGTTCATTTTTGAAGGGTAGTTTAAATCAAGCTGGATGTGGTCATCTATAAACCTATTTTTTTAGTTACATATAAAGGGCAACGCACTGAAATCTTCTGGTGAAGACGGAAGACTGAGGGGCAGCACTAACAACCCCACGGTTGAGTCTCCAGTCTTCTCTCCTACACCCGATATGTGAACTAGGCGAAGACTCCAGGGCTCATGTCTAGAGTAAGTGTTGGTAAAGTTTAGTTTCTACATTTTTAAAAGATAAAATAAATATAAAAATATATTTTAATAATTTTTTTCTCTACTCTTTCTGTGAGCCAGGGTATGTACCTTGTCCAATATTATACTCAGAAAATTGGAGATTCCCCCAAACTAGGAAATGCATCAGAATGTTAAACCACCAAAAAGATGATGAATGCTCACTATGATTATGTATGATGTGTATTATCAATGCCTATGTTACCGATAACTTTAATACTTGAAAATTAAAAAAACGTAGAATGCTTTCTGCATACAAAAATTTAATGCTATAGGACAAACGGAGAAAGAGTTTTACAACTACTATGACAGAAAATAGTTGATGTCCTTTTTTTTTTTTTTACAACGAACACACAATATATAAAGACATTCTATAAATAAAATTTAAAACTACTGGAGACTAAAAAAGGCATGAGCAAATGATTCACAGGACTACAATTGATTAGCAAGCACATGAAAAAAAACTCACAAGTAATTAAAGAAATGCAGAATAAAACCAAAGATGATCATTATCCCGCTATTAAATTATCTGTGGTCTCCAAAGATAGCCATTCACAATTCCTCTCTCATTACACATGCATGTTACACCATTCTGCAGGAGGTGATGTCTCTTCCTCTTTTCCTAGAAGGACTGAGCTGGTCTTGTGACTTGCTTTGAACACCGGAATGAGCTAGAAGTGACACTGTGCCAGTTCTTGGCCTGGTGCTTAAGAAGCCCTGCCACTTACATCTTCCTTCCTCTGGAACCCACTGGCATGCTGATAGGAAGTCCAGGCCATCCTGCTGAGAAAAGAGGCCATGCAGAGCAGAACCACGGCCAGCTGACGCGAGGACCAAAGTGCCAGACATGTGAGTGAAACCTCCCTGTACCTCCAAGCCCAGCCCAGCCTACGGATGTCTCACAAGTGTCCCCAGAAGCAAAAGAACAACCCAACCAATCCAAAGACTCATGAGGAATAAGTGGATTTTTCAAACCTCTAAACTTTAGGTTGCTTAATTAGGCATCAGTAGATACCGGATATATTATCACTATCTACAGTATTCAATGCTGTTGACAGAGTGGAGAGATGAGCATTTTCAGATGTTCTTGCTGTGCATGTAAATTGATAGAGCTTGATCACATGGAAGTTCTATTTTTACTTTTTTAAAGGTATATCCACACTGTTTTCCAGAGCAGTTGCACTATCTTACAATTCCACCAACAGTTCACAAAGATTTCAATTTCTCCACATCCTTGCCAACACTTCTTTTTCTTTTTCTTCTTTTGATAGTAGCCGTCCTAAGGAGAGTAAAGTGATATCATATTGTGGTTTTGATTTGTATTTCTTTAACTATTAGTCATGTTGAACATCTTTTCATACGCTTGTTGTCTATTTTTATATCTCTTTAAGGAAATGTCTTTTCAAATCTTTTATCCAAAAGAAATGAAAGAAAGATATTGAAGAGATGTTTGTACATCCATATTCATAGTCACGTTCTTTATAATATCCAAGAGGTAGAAACCACATAAACATCCATCGACAGATGAATGGATGTACAAAATATGGCATAGACACACAAGGGAATCTTGTTCAGCCCTAAAAAGGATGGAAATTCTTTTATTCGCAGCAGCATGACGAACCTTGACAGCATTATACTGTGTGAAATAAGCCAGTCACAGAAAGAAAAATACTGTATGATTCCTTTTATCTGCGATATCTAAAGGAGTCAAATTCATAGAAACAGAAAGTAGAAGGGATGGGGCAGTGGGAAATGGGGAGTTGTTTAATGAGTGTAGAGTTTTCGTTTTGCAAGATGAAAAAAGTTCTAGAGATCTGTTTCACAGCAGAATTTTTTTTCTTGTGAGATGATTCAAATCATGTAGCCCATAAAAAAAAACATAAAAATAAAACCAGGGATCCTTGTCTCACTGAACTCTCAAACTGCAGGTACTTTTTGTTGTGGATTTCTTTTTCTTTTTCTGCTGCCATTGACAGCTGTAATCAGTCCCTTCTCTTCAGAGTTTTTCCAGGAGTGAATCAAATACTGAGGTCCACCAAACTTGAGAGGACACTGGGCTATCCCTGAAGTTCTCTTCAATTCTCTTGTGGCATCAGAGTGAAAGTGAACCACACCTCCCAAAGACATGGAGTATAGCATTGCATCTGACAAGGCAAGGTTTCTCAACCTCAGCCCTATTAACATTTGCAGCTGGATAGTCATTTGTTGTGGAAGGCTGTTCTGTGTGTTGTAGGTTGTTGAGCAGTGTGCCTGATCTCTGCCAGTGAGATGCTTGTGGGACCCCCTCCCAGCTGTGACACCCCCAAATGTCTCCAATTATCACCAAATGTCCCCAGTGGGGCAAACTTATCTCCAGTTGAAAGCCACTGACCTAAAGACATTCTTTCTGCAAATCTTCCTACTTCCTAATGATTTCTTCATCTTTTCTTTTTTAGGATGAAGGTGGCAGCGAGCTAATGTTGGCAAAAGAGTACCCCAGATGCAAATTCTTGATAGAGGATCTGGGACCTTACTTTAGAATGTTAGGACACTTGGCACCTTGTGAAACTTCAACCAACCCTGAGAAAGAAAGAGTTGTACCTAACACCTTGTTCCATATAAAGTAATAAAAGATACCCAAGTAATTGAAGAGATAAAGCATGCCAAGATATTAATAGGGACTATCTTTAGATGGTGAAATCAGTAGCAATTTTTCTTTATTATAATTTTGATATTTTATGCAATGAATTTGTAGCATCTGTTTAAAAAAAATTTTTAAAAATTAGGACCAAACAAATTCTACCAATATTTCTAGCTCAGATGCCATCACCCCCATGCCATTCCGGATTATCAAGCTAGAAATATTTTCTTTGTCTTCTGTATCAACAGCAACTGACGTCTATTGAGCATATAAGCCCATACTTGGATTATCTTATTTAATCTTCACAGTCACTCCATTAAATAGGAGTTTTATTATTTCTGTTTTGCAGATGAAAAAACTAAGCTTAGGGAAGTAAATAAGCAGACTAACTTGCCTAATATGACAAAGCTGCTAAGTGGCAGAGCTATCATTCAAACCCGAGTCTGTTTCTTCAGTCCGTTTCCTACCACCCATTGTATTATCAGACACCAAGCACTTACTGGTGTTTTCAGTTAACTTAAACATTACTAAGATAATTTTTTTTGACTGTGCAGTATTCCCCATCTAAATTATAAACAACTTATTTTAGGAAATAGGCTGTTGAGGTTTCACTAAATATCTTCAGGGAGGGAAACAAGATAGGTGGATTGCTGAAATAGTGCCTTGATAGAACAAGATGATGGTCACTTTCTCTACAGCCATACGACTAACCCATAATTTCTATCATCATCATGCAACATCATTTTGCAATGGCAATATCATAAATCATGAAGATTATCTGACTCGTGAATACAGACCTGAAGATATATATTTGCATAACTGGTCTACAGTCTACATATTAGTGCCATTTATTGTCAAACAAAAGGAGAGGCAATGAATATGCACCATGAAGAAAGACATTGCTGGACATCCTCAACTGATATTAGGACAAAAAGATTGTGTAAATTCAGGAACTTTGTTGCATGAAACTATCTATCTTAAATGCATACTCATTAAAATAATAATGGCAGAGCCCATACTGATTAAAGGGAAGAGGTCACCGCTGAGGAGGCACAGGGCTGAAAAAAATCATTAAGGTTTAGGGAGACGAGAGCAAGTTGGGCTCCTTTAGGTGGAAGAGATGAGGTCCTCCAGATATGACCAGGCTTGGGTCCTGGTGGCTCAACAACTGGCAGAGTTGAATAAAGAGGAGGCGAGTTCTCAACTCTGTAAGAGTGTAGGGCTGGTATAAGCAAGGACTGATAATGTGTGCCATGGAGAAGTCCTTCATTTCTATCACTGTGGCTAAAATAAGTACATATAGTGTTTTTTGTTTGAAAACTAAAGAACATGGCAAAGCTAGTGGTAAACTCAAAGAAGGAAACTTTGCATTCAACCATATTTTTTTGCATTCAAACTTTGGTATTCAACAATGTAGTCTCTTAACCAACAATGATCGGCATTAATTGGGAGCTTACTGGGAATGCAAGTTCTTGGCTCCTACCCTAGACCTAATCAGTCAGAAATCTATGGATTTGGGACCCAGGAATTTGCATGTTAACCTACTTTCTGGGTGATTCTTATGCATGCTAGTCTAAGAAGTACAGTCTATACCACCCCACCACATTCACCACCCTCGTAACAGAAAAAGCCTCTTCAAGAATCCCCTTAAAATGAATTCCAGACCATGCACGGCGGCTCATGTCTATAATCCCAGCACTTTGGGAGGCCAAGGTAAGAGGATTGCCTGACCCCATGAGTTTGAGACTAGCCTGGGCAACTCGGCGAGACCTCATCTCTACAATAAATCAAAAAATTAGCCGGGCGTGGTAGCGCGCACCTGTAGTTCCAGCTACTTGGAAGGCTGAGGCGGAAGGATCACCTGAGCCCAGCAGGTTCAAGGCTGCAGTGGCCGTGAGCCACTGCACTCCAGCCTGGGCAATGGAGTGAGAATCTGACTCAAAAAAAAAAGAATGAATTCCATATTGTGCTTCCCAAGAGAGTAGCCACTAGCCACAGGTGACTATTGAGCATGTCAAATCAGACTGGTACAAATAAATATGTGCAGACTGAATATGAGAAAGAAGTGAAGATAACTTAATATTTTTAATGTTGATTGCATGTTGAAATGATAGTATCTCAGATATTTTGGATTAAATCTATTGGGTTAAATAACATATATTATTAAACTTAATTTCACCTGTGTCTTTTACCTTTTTTTAATCGGCTCACTACAACATTTAAATTTACATATATGACTTGAATTATATCTCTATTGGCTAACACTATCCTAACTAATCTCCTTAAAGGATAATTTTTTTCCTAGTCTACATTTTCTAGCACTAAACTAGCCAGGGCTTATTTGAAATAATAACAAGAACAGCAAAAACAAACATATGCTTTGTGTTTAATATGTGCCAGACCCTGTACTTAAAATCTTGCATAGATTACTTTATTTAATCCACACAATAATCACTACGATTTTATGAGGTAGCTACTGTTATTATCCCCATTTTTTTTTTTTCTTGAGTCAGAGTCTCACTCAGTCGCACCACCACGCCCGGCTAATTTTTGATTTATTGTAGAGACGAGGTCTTGCCATGTTGCACGGGCTGGTGTCTAACCCGCGGGCTCAAGCAAGCCACTCGCCTTGTTCTCCCAAAGTGCTGGGACTACAGGTGGAGCCACCGAGCCCAGCCATCCCCATCTTAATGATATGAAAACTGAGGCTCAAGGCTACCAGGTGGTAAATGACAGATCCAGAATTCAACTCAGGGCCATCTGACCCCAAAGCACATGCTGTTATATATTTCCTTGTACTTCTTCTCCTTGTTATACAATATACTGTAAAAATGTCATTTATTTCCCATGACATTTCTGTACAAAAGGAGTGTATTATTAAAGTCTATATCTAGTGGAAGCAGATCATCAGAAAAAAAATGACAGAAGCAGCCATGTGAATTCATAGGTGTTTAAGATGAAAGCCATCGGAAGCTTGAGACAATCTTCCTCACTTTGCGTCTGGTCAATGGGTGACCTTTTTAGTAGTTCCTGATAATAACTCACATGACTAAGAAAAACTCTCCAAGCTGCCTTGGCAGCAGCCAAATCAGAAACAAACCAAGAAAGGGCATGCCATATTATAACTCTGGGAAGCCATGCCATGTTATATCCTACCGATTTCAAAACTCCAAACCAACCTGGGTCACAGATAGGATATTAAAGGTAGGGTGGATTCTTTTTTAGGCAACTCTATTCACTAGAAGATCTAAGGTGAAGCATACATGTGATGAAGATCTATGGTGAAAAAAGAAACTTTTAAAAATGTAGGCAGACACAGCCTCAGTCTTTGTTTTATTGCCCGAGGAGGCTTCCCACCAACATACTACTCATTCTGTTATGTCAATATGTGTTGGTGCTGAGAGGAAGCATCACCAGGTGAACCTGAAGATCAGGAAGATGCAGAGCAACAGAGACATCTGATAATAACCCACAGCCTGCTGGAATACATCCTCACAGAGGAGTAGAGGATGTTTTCCAACATCCATGAAATAATCAAAGGATAAACCAGAATATGGAGCGAGGTACCAAAGGGCAGAAGGAAGAAGATTAGAAGCAGTAGCTGAAATCGCAGTGGTGTACCTATGGCCCCTCAATCTGTAAGCCTCCTCACCAACTGGGATAGACTCGATTACTTGTGATGAATAGCAATATTTCTTTTTATTAGTTCTATATTGAACAGTTTTGGTTGGTAATAGTGTCAACGAAAATTGATGGTTTCTGAGAGTTTGTCACCACCAGTAATCAACTGGAGTTGACCACTGACAATGCCAAGGTATTCACAATCTTAAGGGTGGTCTGCACAGAGACTGGGGAGTGCTCTCAGTGGCTTTTGGATCAAGTTTCCTGCAGGTTTTAGAATCAACTGGACCCTTTTCACCAATGGTATCATCAGGTGTCTATAGGTGGATGACCTATAGAAACTTATAAGTTGGAACTTCTAGGATAGTGTCTGTCTTCTTTACAATGTCAGTTGTCTCCAGACTTCTCAGCTTATGAGTTCATAGGTAAGGTATCTAAGCCAAAGAAAATTCTACTACTTTTCTTATAGAGTCCTCAGTCCATATACACTGGCAACACCATCACCAATCAATAAGATAGCCCTAATTTCTTCAAAAGCAACAGAGTCAACTCCAAGAATAAAATCCTTAGAGTTGAATCATGAAGGTTTCTTGTCGCAGTAAAGGCTGACTGCCAAGGCATTTTTGGAGACCCATCCAGCAGGGTTGGTGGTAGGGTTAGGAAATGACAGTAGCTGCATCATATAAAGCATTTTTGCAGCTTATCCTCAGGTGACTTTGTAGAAGCTGCTGCCTGTGGACTTTTATGAGCTTTTTTCCCATCAAGTCCTTAGGAAAGCCAAATTTCAATTACCACTTAGAGTTCCCAGAGCTTGAATATGCCAACTCCTATATTTTCATAACTCACTCAGAATCTCATCCAGGATAAAATACAAGGGACTAATGTCTAATGACAGTTTTTTCCACCTGGGAAGTACTAGCTTTCATGTGCTTGAAGAGTTCAAGACGAAGAGGGAACAAAGCTTTTCTCTTGATAGCAGAAACTCATGGAAATGTGACTCCCCTCTGGTCTAGCCAGTGGTGAAAGGCATCAGCATAGCTTCTGCCTTATACCCAAATTAAAACCATCAGCTCAGCCTGACTGTGATGTGGCCATAACATTTCACCACATTAAATGTGTGATAACTGTGCACAGGCAGGTAATGTGATCTGACAGTGTCACCATGGAGCTGTCATGTCTGAATTGTTTTCTCAATCCCAGAATGTCGATGTCCATCATGAATCTTCATTCCAGTCTACATTTATTGTGATGGTAATAATACATGTAATGGTGAAAGAATCCAAATCAGGGGAAGCAAATTAATATTTATTGAGTATTTGCTGTGTATCTGTGGCTGACAGACCCTAAGGTGATTCCCCAGTGGTTTCCCACTCTCTGGTGTCTAATCCTTTGGGTAATCTTCTCTTTATAGAGTACAGAACCTGGGACTTGCTTCTAACCAATACAGTGTGTCAAAAGTGGTGGGATGTCACTCCCTTGATTAGGTTACGTTATAAGGCAAGAGTGATAGATGTCATTCCTGTGATGATATTATGTTATCTAAGTTTCCTCAGCAGAGAATCTCCTTGCTCACTTGAGGAAGTAAGCAGCCATACTATTTTTTTTTTTTTCCGGATTGGTGTCTCACTCTGTAGCCCAGACTGGAGTGCAGTGGCACGCTCACAGCCACCACAGCCTCGACCTGCTGGGCTCCAGCGATCCTTCCCCCTCAGCCTTCCAAGTAGCCAGAGCTACAGGCACACGCTACCACGCCCAGCTAATTTTTGATTTCTTGTAGAGACGAGAACTCGTCAAGTTGCCTGGGCGGGTCTCGAACACGTGGGCTCAGGCAATTCATTTGCCTTGGCCTCCCAAAGTGCTGGGATTACAGGCTGAGCTACTGAGCCCGGTCAGCAGGCATACTATTACGGAAGCAAAAACAAAAACAAAAAAGCTACTCAAAGAGTGTTCTATATCACATCCCAGAACTTGCCAGTAAGATTGAGACCCAGGTGTCCAAAATGGTAACCTGCTCCTAACACACACTGTAGTGTTTTTTTTGTTGTTGTTTTTTGTTTGTTTTCCTGCTTTCATCTCACTTCCCAACTCTCATCAGTGGTTCCTGGGATCTCCTCTCAAATAAATGGTTTGATTTAATTACTTTTCTCAGGGTCTGCTTCTGGGTGAAGCCAACCAAAGTGGTAGGAGCACTCCAAGTTGAATAGAAACTTATTGGAAACCTTGTCAAGAAGCACAGAAACAAACAAAGAGATTGTTTTGAAGAGTGCCCCTAAGAATGTCCAAGGCAAAGTGCATAAAAAAAGAGAAATAAACTGATGAGAGACTACTGGTTGTAAATTCAATATTTACTAGCCAAGCTTTAGTGAATAATTTGACTCCCAAATACTTTAATACTGGGAGGGTAATATGCTGGATAGATATCTCCCCTCTTGTGAAATCACGTGTGAGCACTTTGATTTATACATCAGTCTCTTCAGTTTGGTTAGCATGAGTCACTTTCAAAAGTCCTGTCAACTCTGGCAGGAATTGCTGCTATGAAAGAATCAGATTTTGGAAATGCCACCCCAAAAGGCTCTGTCTGGACAGAAAAGCATATTCTTTTTATACATTTGTCACTTGCCTCAACGATTTTCATTATGTAATCAAGACTATGCACCAGTTCTATAAGAAATATAAACATTTTCTGGCATTAAATTATGAAAGAAATCCATCATCTGCTTATAAATGGCATTAGATAGCATAATGACTAATCTTCAAACTTTCATAAAATCTGAAAATAACATATTCAACCGTAGCAAAATGAAAATGTCTCTGTTAAGGCAAAGCTAAAGAGGCCATGGTGATAGCCTTTTTTGAACTAGGAGCAGTGATTCTCAACCACAGTCCAAAGTATCCTGCAGACCTCAATAGCTGTCATTGCCTGAAGACTAAATCAACAGATCTCACACAGATATATAAGGCTATTTCTACAGGGATAGGTAGATGTTTTCTATTATAATTCTTTTGAATTCATGGTGGTAGGTGGTGTTTTTGATCACTATGTATCCTCTCAATCAATGGTTAATAAATAAAACTGCAAGCCAGGCTCGGTGGCTCAGCCTGTAATCTCGTGCTTTGGGAGGCTGAGGTGAGTGGATTGCCTGAGCCCGCGGGTTCGAGACCCGCCTGGGCAACTTGGCGAGACCTCATCTCTACCATAAATCAAAAATGAGCGGGGCATGGTAGCTGTAGTTCCGGATACTTGGAAGGCTGAGGTGGAAGGATCGCTGGAGCCCAACAGGTGGAGGCTGCGGTGGCCGGGAGCGGCCACTGCACTCCAGTCTGGGCGACAGAGTGAGACTCCAATTCAATAAATAAATAAATAAATAAAACTGCTGTCTGTAATTTAGGGAAGGCCTTGAAAAGTTTTTAGGCTTATAAGGAATCTTCATATATCAAAAGATTAAGGACCATAATTCCTTTGAATATCTTTCCTAATAATCCATTTTCAAACTGGTTTTTGAAAGGTGGGATTGAGGGATTAGTGACTTCAGAGTTAACTTCTCTGGCAACCCTTGAATTTAGAGCTTCTGAACTTTTGCCTAAAGTGAATCCCTGTGCTATAAGGTAAGGTTGACATTCTGTTATGAAAATTCTTTTTTAATTATTTATTTTATTTATTTTAAGGATGCGGGGTACAATTCAGGCTTAGGTATACACATGGTCATAATGCAGGTAACTTTGTTGATGAGTGCGCCTCCCCACCCTAGCGGTTTCCCACTACTGCTAATCCCTTTCTTATAGTATTATGACAGTTGTTCAAGATCCGCTTATGAGTGAGAACATGTGGCACTCAGCTCTTTGTTTCTGTGATAGATCACTCAGTATTATAGACTTTAAGTCCATCCAAGTTGCTGTGAAGTTGATAATTTTGTCCTTCATTATGGCTGCATAATATTCCATTGTATATATGTACCACATTTTAAAAAAATCCAGTCCTCTTTCAATAGGCAGCACGGTTGGTTCCATGTTTTGCTATTGTGAATAATGCTGCAATAAACATGTGTGTATAGGATCGACTTTCTATATGACCCCACAATCCTCCTACTGGGAATATACCCAGAGGAACTATTATGAAAATTCTTAAGTCTCACTGATATTCATCCCTGGGTGGGGCCTGTTTTTTTGACCTGTGCAGGTAGTTTTGGGATACAGGGAAGAGGGAACAATGGTTCTGCCTATAGCTCATCCCAGAATACTAGCAAAAACAGAGTCATTTCTCCATAGAATATGGAAGACGACAGTTCGATTTCAGGAGATTTCACTCCCATGTTTCCTAGAGATTTCTCTGGGGCTCTACAGTCTGTGTGCTCAATGAAAACCTTCTTCTCCAAGCCCACAGATGTAAATATATGTCAGGAGTTCACAGGACTCTTCAGAACGATGATCTCTCTCATTACTATTGTGCTTTTCAACTTTGTATGTATTTTCTCTTTATCCTTTCCAAAACCCCATGAAGTGAGAAGGGTAAGATTACCCCATTTTACAGATAAAATAAACTCCCTGTCTCACATACATCCTTGACTTTCTCAAGGTCACTTAGCTAACATGTGGCAGAATCAAGACAAAGACCTGAACCCTTGTGAAACCAATCTGGAAGACAATTTCAATCAAACATAAAATAATGTTTTTGGTCAACAATGACATTTTTGCATAATGACATTTTGGTCAACAATTAGCTGCACATATGATAGTATCTTAAGATAATAATACCGTATTTTTACTGTATCTTTTCTATATTTAGGTATACATATGCTTACCATTGTGTTACAATTGCCTATGGTATTCAGTGCAGTAACATGCTGCACAGGTTTGTAGCCTAGGAAAAATAGGCTATACCATACAGCCTAGGTGTGTAGTGTGCTATATCAGCTAAGTGTGTGTAGGTTCGATTCTATGATTTCACATGATGAAATAGCATAATGATGCGTTTCTCAGAATGTATCCCCATCATTAAGCAATGTATGATTGTATTTGCCTGTCAAAAATCCCAGAATCCTTCTCTAAATCAGAATTTGTGTTTATATGATAGTCTTGCATACCTTTAAAACAGCATACATGCCACATAAAATGTGATTTTTGACAAAGTATAATTTGGAAATCAAAATGGAAAAATAATATTTAATATAAAATATGATAAAATGGTTTATATTTATTTTTTTGAATTTTTTAATGGTTTATATTTAAATTCTCATTATTTGGTATCATTTTGAATATGTTTCTGTGGACAAGACTCCTTATATAGCTTATTCTATTTCGTCAATACCACTGATTTCTAAGACAGCATTATCTCATTTTTAAGATGAAAAAATAGGCTCAGAGACTTTGTAACTTGTTCAGTGTCACTCATCTAGAATGCTGGTAGTGGTGGGACTTGAAATTTGTCGGAATGCCACTTTTTCCTATTCTACACTTTCTAACCAATGCCTATATATTTTCCCCAAAGGAACTTGTGTGTTTCTCAAATCATTATTTATCCTTTGCTGCCTACTATCTAACACATAAATGTTAAGGATCTTAGACTCCCAACTTTCCATTCATTTCATCACTCACTCCTTGAAATGCTCCACGAAGTGTCCCCGATGAATCACAGACAAAGGGGAGTCAGGGCGACACTTACTTGCCAGGTCCTTCTCTCTAACCCACTAAATATCTCATTACCATTGACCAGCCGGATGTCAGCATGTCACACATTATTCCGAGAGCAGAGCAAGAGCCCCTCAGGTCGGCAGATAATCAAGAAACAGTGTTATAAGAGTTGACATCTTATGAATAATTATTTTAAAAATCTGTTCATTTTTGTTTCTTCAACTCCAGATGGGCGAGTTGGTTCTACCACGTTGCTCAGTCAAACTGTGTTGAGAACATTACTTAAACAAGGTGCAAGTTGCTTTTTTTTTTGGAAAAAACTAACTTTATTCAAGGGTTATATTGTGAGAGTGTGTGGTCAGAAGAGTACAAGACAAATAATTGAGTGTAAAACAGGTAACTCCTGGTCTTCTCTGGGAACTTCTCTTAAAGTCGTTGGGCCTCGATTCTTTCCCTATTTCATATCAGTGTTTGCTGAGATAAAGTGTTGTCGGGATGATCCATGGTAGAAAGTTGATAGCAAAGACAGAATGTGAACATAAAATTTCAAGCTCATTACAACTTTGAGAGATACTTAGCAAAATTTTGCTATGGAAGAGTTTAAGGGGAGGACCGGCTAAGAACTTTTCCCCAAAAATACTGTACAAGATGCAATTATAGGTTCTCCGAGAATGCAGGATCCACGCACACGAAGGGTCGAGGTGGAGGAGCGAGTGCGCATGCGTCAGGGCTTTTAGGAAGCTGACATGGCTCCTGCTCTGGGTGCTCCGTATCACTGCGTTAGGAAGGCTCTGCATCCTCCAAAAGCTACTATCCAGGGATGCTGGGTGAATTATAAAGAATACTTGAATTTCCTGGATATGAACAACTCCATTCAGTGTCTGATACACCATTAATTAAGGAGCAATTTGGAGGAAAATGGAAACAGCACCACATTAAAAAGTACACATAGACTGTAATATCTGTCTTTATTCCAGAAACATAAAATGTGAAAGAAAAATCTACAGTAAAGCTCTAATACACTTCTCAATGTGTGGCCTGAAGACCACTTATAAATGCATATTCCTGGGCCCCATCACAGAATTGCAGGGTGGAAAGAGGGAGTTGAAATCTTTCCTTCAAACACCTGCTTGGGCACATTCTTCACCACCCCACCCACCACGCCGGGGAACCTGGAACCTGGGACCAAATTAAGCTCTCTCCTCCAAACGTATTCTATACCGGTGATCTTAGTTCAAAATAAACATCAGAGAGAAAGGTCATAAATGCACAAACTGAAGGGAGCGTGGAAGGTGAGTGACTTACTGCTCTGCTTTGGCCTGGGGTGGTGATTCATAGGTCCATGGTGAGCTTGAGAATCTTTCTTTGTGTTCCTGCCAGACAGCTGCAGTGGAAGACACCAGGCCCGGGAGTCAAGGCGCATCTCTTAGCAACTCAATGATCCCAGCATTGTCATGTATCCTCCTTGAACCTCAGTTTCCTCTTCTGGCATGCAAGCTGTAGTTCGATCTCCAAGGTGACATGGCAGTGAACAACCAAGGAACTAAGGACACTCAGTCTCTAAAGAGTTAAATGACTCTCCCCAAAGTCACAGAGTTAGGAAATGACCGGAAAAAAGGCTGCAACCTCAATCTCTAAAGAGCTAAATGACTCTTCCCAAAGTCACAGAGTTAAGAAATGGTCAAAGAAAGGCTGCAATCTGAGTTTCTGGACTGTAAGCTCATGCTGTTTCCTTGGCCTAATGATAGAGCTTCTGCATTTATATACGACTCAGGCCTTGAGGACGTTGAGAGCAGAGACTTCAAGGTCCCAGGGTGACCAACTGTCCTGATTTCCTTCCGACTGAGGGGTTCCTGGGGCATGAGACTTTCAGTTTTAAAACCAGAAAAATCCTGGGCAAACAAAAAAATAATTTGGCCACTATAGCTGATTATGATTTTGTTTGTTTGTTTGTTTGTTTTTTGCAGTGGTTCTCAACTGTGACTGCAGGAGAGAATCATCTGGATAGCTTAAAACTGTTGATGCCTAGGGCCCATCCCAGGGGGTTGAGTCTGAATTTTTGAGAGTATCTACATTACTTTTTAAAAAAACCCTGAAGCTTGTTTTAATGAATAGTAGAGATTGAGAGCTATTGATTTAGAATGCAATATCAATGACCTTTCTTCAGCAGATCACACATAAATGTCCACAATCAAGATGGAGAAAGGGCTGAACAAAGTCTTACTGAAAGGCATATTGGGAAGGGTTGCTTTCCTCAAGGATATAACATCTGGAACAAGCCCTCACTGACCAAACCAACCAATTATAGTGCCAGGGAGAGCTCCAAGGACCACAGTGCCAGCTACAGCCCCAGGACTTGTGTGGGGAGACAGATGCTGCTTCTGGATAACCATCTTCCATAGGTTGGCATGCAGTCCCCCGGCCTGCCTCAAGGAGCAGGCAGAGGATGTCAATATGGTCTGATGGAAACATCTCTTCGGTGTGGGAGATTTCTTCTAAGAAATAAGGTATGTGCATTCTGAGAGGTTTAGTGGATTTTAAAAAATAAAGATGTTGAAAAACCTCAAGGAAAATAGCTGCAAGAAAAGAAGAACCAAGGCTGGGCATGGTGGCTCAAGCTTGTAATCTCAGCACTTTGGGAAGCCGAGGCTAGAGGATTGCCTGAGCCCAGGGGTTCAAGACTGGCATGGGCAACTTGATGAGACCTTGTCTCTACAATAAATCACAAAAACTAGCCAAGTGTGGTGGTATGCGCCTGTAGTTCCAGCTACTTGGAAAACTGAGGCAGAAGGATCACCTGAGCCACGCAGGTCGAGGTAGCGGTAGCCGTGAGTATGCCACTGCACTCCATCCTGGGTGACAGAGTGAGACTGCAACTCAAAAAAAAAAAAAAAAGAAAAAAAAGAAGAACCATTTCTGAATTAAACTTCAAGTGAAATAGAGACTATCACTTAATGATTATGACACCCGACTTGCCTTGTTTTTTCTGACCCTGTGTCATTCTGCATCATAGTTGTCATAGTTGTCCTTTGAGAATAGACCACAGTTGAAAATAGCTTCTCACCTATGTATTTAAAAGCTGCACATCAGGGTTCTGTGACACAGCCAGTTACAATGGCCAAAAATCAACTCAAAGAATTTTAGTATTAGTCTGCGTAGTGTTACTTTTTGAACATTGCAGGGTTTTTTGGTTGTAAAGACCACAGCATTGAATACTATTTTGAGCCAAAAATCAATAATTATGTACCAACAATTATTTTAATTCTTGTGTTTTCACACCTATCTTATTTTCAAATGACAGTACCAATTAGAAGATAATAAAAAAACAGAATTTAATATTTATTAAACTATCTGGAATAGGACGACTATATGAGCTCTGAAGCAGTAGAAGGAATGACAAATAAAAAGACTGATAAATTTAATTACATAAAATGTAAATATCTCTGAACATACCCGTGCGTGTGTATGTGTGTATTTGTGTGTGTTAGACATAGTCAACCAGCACCTAGAGTCTCATCCCACCTCCTTTTCATGCACCTTCTTGTACTTCAGAAGGTGAACGGGTAAAAATGGGCATTTCCCAGGCTCCTTTGCAGGTGAGGTGGTAGATTCAAATTCGATTCACTCATTAATCCATTCCTGTGAAGATTTAGAGGCAGAAGTAAGGCAGATGCTGCTCGTGGCTGTTCAGTTTTGGTTTTAGGTACGATTGTGGAGATGTGAGATCTGAAACAGTGTTCCCATATCTCCACCTTTATGCTCTAAGGATGGTGACTTCCTAATCCTTCAGTCTCAGCTGCAGTGGCGAGTCCTTCCTGATGGTGGCAGATGTAGCAGCAACTTTTAAGGATCAGTTCTGTGATGGTTTCGACAGTCTTCCACAGGGTCCCAGCTGAGAGTCTGCTCGTAGAGAATTTCCAGGGGTTTTATAAGTATCTAATTCTCTGTGTTAAATTCCTTTTGCTTAAAATGTTTAGGGTGGTTTCTGTTCCCTGCACTAAATTGTGACATATTAGTTAAAAAAAAATCCAAAAATATAAAAATGAAAAAAGTTAGCAAAGTGAACAACTAGTTCACACAAGAGAAAATACAATTAAATAGGAAGCACCCTGATGTACATCTTCTCTTAGGAGTTGTTCTATGGTGAAACTATGACCAAGACAAAAGCAGTCATGCACACTTGGAGCAAGTGATTGGTTGTCCTATAAGTCTCTTCTCCAAAAACTTGACATTGGAATTTAAATCCCTTTGATATTTTTCCATGTAGCTGAAATGAGGATATGTAAAACTTTGCCCATGAACTGAGACAGAGAAAGCTGATTTGTAGTAGGAAAGAAACTTAAGCAAAAGAATAGAAAGTAATTGAAAGAAGGAGAAATAAGAAAGTGGGGGAGAGAGTGAGAAAGATCCTTGGTTTCAGTTTGTTCCTGAGGTCCAGCAATACATTTCTTATTCTGCTTAAGCTTCATGTATTTTGGTTACTTGCAAATAACAATAAAAGTAATCCTAACCAATATCTTTGTGGCAACATAAAATGGACTCAAAGATCATTCATTCAACATATATATATTGAATGAAAGTATTTCTTTTATAGAATGATTTGAGTTCTTCCAGGTATTTTCCCAGAAGGGGGATTTCTGGGTCGAATGGAAGGTCCATTACTAGTCTTTTAGAAATCACCACATTATTTTACATAGAGGTTGAATTAGTTTGCACTCCCACCAACAGTGTAGGGCATTCCCTTTTCTCTGCATCTTCACAAACATCTGTTGTTTTTTGTTTTATTAATGATGGCCATTCTTACTGGAGTTAGGTGGTGGTTCTGATTTGCATTTCTCTGATGATTAGTGAGGCTGAGCATTGTTTCAAGTGTCTGATGGCTGCTTGTGTATCTTCTTTTGAGAGGTGTCTGTCTATTCATGTCTTTTGCCCACTTTTAATGGGGCTGTTTGTTTTTTCCTTTCGGCACGTTTGATTTCCTTGTAGGTCCTGGATGCTAGACCTTCATCAGATATACAGTTGGCAAATATCTTTTCTCATTTTGTTGGCTGTCTCCCCACTCTCTTATGGTTTCTTTTGCTTTGCAGAAGCTTCTCAGTTTGATGAGAACCCGCTTGTCTATCTTATCTCTTATGGCATGGCCATCTGGGGTTTTGATCAGGAATTGGTTGCCAGTTCCAATTTCCATAAGGTTGTCTCCTGTGATTTCTAAAATTCTTATGGTTTGAGGTTTTACGTTTAGGTCTTTGATCCATTTGGAGTTGATTTTTGGTTATGGTAATAGGTAAGGGTCCTGTTTCATTCTTCTGCATATGGTCAGACAGTTTTCCCAGTATGACTTACTGAATAAGTTCTACTCTCCCCAGTGGTTGTTAGTAGATGCTTTGTCAAAGGTGAGTTGGTTGAGAAATTGAGGTTTTGTTTCCAGAATCTCTGTCCTGTTCCATTGGTCTATATGCCTGTTCTTGTACCAATACCAGGCTATTTTGATTTTTGTAGTCTTATAATAAAGCTTAAAGTCTGGGAGTGTGATATCTCCTGCTTTGTTTCTTTTGCTGAGGATTGTTTAGGCTATTCATGGTCATTTTTGTTTCCATAATAATTCCTGGATTGTTGTTTCCAGGTCTGAGAAGAATGATGATGGTCATTTAATTGGTATTGTGTTGAATCTTCCAATTCATGAGCATGGAGTATTTTTCCATTAGTTAGTGTCTTCTTTGATCAAGTGTTTTGTAGTTTTCACTGTAAAGGTCTTTCACTTCTTAGGAAGATGCCAAGGGCGGTCTGTCTGTCTTTCTTTCTTTCTTTCTGGCTATTGTTAATGGAATTGTACTTTGTACTTGATTCTCTGCCTGTTTTCTCCAACAGGAGTTTTATATTCCTTATCATAGACAAATATCCTTCCTTCCAGTGACAAACATTAATTGATTCAAAAGGTTCAAGCTGGATGACTGTGAACACTGAAAAACTGTCAGAATTCTTGTACATGCACCCATGAATCCTCCTGCATGCTTTGATCTCAAAATCTAAGTTCAGAGATATTTATCAATATTTTCCTCTATGGGAACTCACACTAAAAAAGGTTTTGAAGAAGGATATGATTGTATGGTAATGTATTTTGGGGTTTCTTTAAAAAATGGGATTTTAAAGATGCTGGACGCTATCTAGTGATAGGCCTGGTTACCAGCTGACCACCGCTTTGACCTTTTATGAGTTGAAGACTCCAATACTGAGACAATATGTGTCCAGGGAAATGCATCTGGAATCAGAAAGACTGCTGGCATCCCGACTCTGTTTCCAAGTTGCATGATTCTCTAGGCCTTACTATTATTATTTTTAAACTGCAAAATAATGTGTTCCGGCTATACCCTGTGATTCTCTGTTGACCAAGAGCTGAGCGAAAAAATAAAAATGCAAAAACGTAAACAGAAGATGGAAGGAGAGTATTTTGTGCAATAGCTGTATTGCCGGCAGACTCTAAATTGGTGTGAAATTCTGAACTTGAGGGAGCGGAAGATGAGCCAGGCTCAGCTCACACCAACAAACATGTTATAGCCAGAGGATGCTTCACCCTGGTTAAATACCAGATGAATTAAAGGCCGTTGCCAGCAGCTGTGAAGAATGTCACTGGGATGCTGTCTGATTGCCCAACGAGTGCTATGAGTGAAGGGTGTCGGCTCCTACGGGAAGGTCAGCCGCATTTCCAATGGTTCAACTGCAGGGTTTGGCCGGAGGCACCCACAGACACACAGGTGCCGGGAAATGTCTCTTTCTTGCAGTGTGCACTGGGACAGGCCAGCTCCGTGCTGTCAGATGAAGTGTAGCATAGATAGCCTAGGCCACGATGGGAAAAGACAGAAAATCTGGGACAGACAATGGGCTCTGGGGAGCAGAGGAGTGACCCTGTGTTAGGACTTCTTTTACTTTCTTCTTCTTCTGTTTTTCTCTGCCCTAGAGAAGACTGTCCTGTCATTCTGATTACTGTTTATATTTTAAACATATTTTTCTTTCTTTTCTTCTTCTTCCTTTATTTTTTTAAAGGAATACTGGCTTACCTTGGGTTTCTAATTCTGTTTCTTGGAATCCTGGTGCTGGTTGGGCAGGTGGATACGTTTGTTAGTTACCTCGGGGCTATCAGGTTGGGGGCAAGCAGGTGGACTCAAGATTCTTTGTCTTTCTTCAACCAGAGATGTTCTATTTGCTTTTTGCTTTTTTCATAGTATAAATTTAAAGGATACAACATGATGCTTGACATACCTACGCATAGTAAAATGATTACTAAAATTCAACAGTTTAACATATCCATCACCTCAGACAGTGACTCATACGGGTAAGAATCACTGTTTTATATATTTTTGTTTGTTTTTGTTTTTGTAGAGACAGAGAGTCATGTTGTTACACAGGCTGGTCTCAAACTGCTGGGCTCAAGCAATCCTCCTGCCTTAGCCTCCCGAAGTGCTGAGATTACAGGCATGAGCCACCACACCCAGCAGTGTTTTTATATATCAAGTTTAAATGTAAGATGTTGATTATGAAATGATTCCATTGCTCAAAATAAATCAGTAAGTAAAATTTAAGACCACTAGATCAGAGCTTCTCCTTTCAATGTGCATATGAATCACCCGGAGATTTTGTTAAAATGCAGATTTTAATTCAGCAGGTCTGGGTGAGGCCTGAGATTTTGCCTTTCTAACCAGCTCCCGGGTGATGCTCAGGCTGCTGTTCCGTGGCCCACACTTTGATATGCAAGCTATTCGATGACTTTTTTGAATGAACATCTTATCTCAGTAATGCCTGTATTACTTTTAGGATGTTACTGTTCATTCTTATATTTGTTTCTGGGTTTCCAGTATTTATTACCTTTATTTATTTTTGAACAGTTTTATTGAGATTTAATTTACATACCATAACATTTACTCTTTTAAAGGCTCCAATTTAGAGAGTTTTTGTACATCACAGAGTTGGGCAACCTTCACCATTATCTAATTTTAGAACATTTTATTACCTCAAAAAGAAACCCGTGATGGGTAATTTTATGTGTCAATTTGACTGAGCCATGGGGTGCCCAGATATTTGATTAAACAATATTGTTGGTGGTTTTTTAAAGGTTTTTTAAAATGAGATTAACATTTAAATGGTAGACTGAGTAAAGAAGATTGCCCTCTCTAGTGTAGGTGGGCCTCATTCAGTCAGGTGAAGGCCTGAATAGAACAAAAAGCCTTTCTCTTAGTGAGAGAGAGAGAGAGAGAGAGATAGAGAGAGAGAGAGAGAGAGAGAGAGAATTCCTCCTCTTTGACTTTCTTCAAACTGGGACATCAGCTTTATCCTGTCTTTGAACTTGAACTGAAACATGAGCTCTTCTTGGGTCTTGAGCATGTTGGCCTTTGAACTGGAACCACACCATTGGCTCTTCTGGTTTCTAGCCCTTCAAACTTTTACTAGAACTACTCTATCCATTGATTCTCCTGGGTCTTCTTCAGCCTGCCGACTCATTCTGCAGATCTTGGAATTGCCAGTCTCCATAATCACATAAGCCACTTCTTTCTTCATTCATTAATTCTCTCTCTAACTCTCTCTCTCTCTCTTTTCTTTCTCTCTCCATCTCTCCTACTGGTTCTATTTTTCTAGAGAACCTTGATTAATACAAAACCCTATAAGCATCAGCAGTTACTCCCCATTACCTGCTCCTGCCAGCCCCTGGCAACCACTAATCTACTTTCTGCCTTATGAATTCTAGATGTTTTATACAAATGGAATAATAAAACATGTGGCCTTTTAAGAATGTCTTCTTCCACTCAGCGCAATGTTTTTAAGGTTTATCTATATCGTAGCATATAGCATATTTTGCCCACTCTTTGCAGCCCTTTCCAATCCAGCTTCATAGCTTACCAGTAGCAGAGGAACAAGCTTTGCTAAGGACTATATCTCTAGCACCAAGAAGAGTGCCTGGAATTTATTGTGTTAAATACATAGTTGCCCATAAATGCATGAAAGGTAACACTAGCTGATACAGAGATACTGATGAACAGTTTCAAGGGATGTACACAGGGAGAGGTGACCAAAAGGTTTTGGCACATGTACAGAGCTTGGTGGGGGAGAGGTGAATGGTTGTTTTATCAACTGTAGAGGTGCTATTAGTAAGGGTAGGAAGCCTGATTAAGTGGCTTTCCAGTGGACACATAAACTATGCTGTCACCTAACCCTTTACCTGGACCAATTTTTCAGAGTAAGTGGTTTAACTTAAGAGCTGTTCCAAGAAGGTCAAGTTAATTTATGCATTTAAAATTAATTTATGCATTGCTGATGGGAATCCATTTCATTCTTAAGGATCTGCTATGACAGTCTTAGAAAATGTGGAATGAATGATAAAAATAATTCTAAAAACCAGGTTGTTTTCTATTAAATTTAATTCAATTATATCTAGCCTACATCAGTCTCATATCTACTATGGATGAAGTATTGTGGATTAAGGATAAATAAGTCAAAGCCTTCCTTTAATATGTTTGTAATTTATTCCATGGTCATTAAACTTCTTGGATCTCTCAAACTTTTAAAACATCTCTGAAAAAAGAATGGTTTATCCATGCGTGGTAGACAAAATCTCTTGAATTATAGGTTAAAAACCCATTTTCAATTCAGAAGCTGAAAGAGGTAGATGGTTAAATAGTATCATTTCACTTTTAGATCAGCACAGAAATATGAAGATTAGACCATTACAGTCTCATTCAGGAAACTTAAATCCCAGTTCCATCGGTCTTTAATTGTGTCTCTGTCTAATTTTTTCTTCACCCCCAGTAAGGGTAACATTTCCATATGTAAATCCAGCCATGTCATTTAGCTGCTAAAAATCCTACCTTAACAAATTTACTTTAGCATAGTCACTGTGGCATGTATGCTGTATTAACAAAACAAACCAGTTATACAATATTCACAAAAGATACACTAGAAATGAAATGACACAGACAGGTTCAAAATAAAGAAATGAACAGAAACATACTCTAAAATACTAACAAAAGGCTTTAACAATGCAATATCACAAGCAGTAAAAATAGAACTCAAGTAAAAATTATAAATTAGAAGAGTTTTTATATTGATAAAGATGTCAATATATTTTATTTATCTTTAGTATAGTATAGGAGTTTATTTTTTAATTCAAGGAGTACATGTGCAGATTTGTTACATAGGTATATTGTGTGATGGTGCAGTTTGGGCTTCTATCGAAACTGCTACTCAATTAGTGAGCATGGTACCCAATAGATAGTTTTTCCACCTTTGCCTGTCTCCCTCCCTCTCTACTTTAGGAGTCTCCAGTGTCTAGTGTATCCATGTGTACCCAGTATTTAGCTCCCACTTGTGAGGCCATGCAGCATTTGGTTTTCTGATTCTGTACTGATTCACTTAGAATAATGGCCTCCGGTTGCTTCCATGTTGCTGCAAATGACACGATTTTGTTCTTTTATGAAGATGTGTAGCCTTTATCCAGCCCACCAGTGATGGGCACCTAGATTGGTTCTATGTCTTTGTTGAGTACATATAGTTTTAAAAAATTAGTCACAAATCCTTAAGCTCCTGCTAACACACCATGCAGAACAATTAGAATTTTAAGGACAGTTAATGAAATCACAAACATGATTGGGGCCAATGAATTACTTTTTTTAATGTTTTACAGATGAAGAATGTGAGATGTAAGGGTATAATAAATATGAATAAGTTAATGCAAATAATAGCATAACTAACCTTAGGTACAATATGCAGATGTATCCAACAGAAGCAAATTCATATCATTAAAAAATATCCATAAGCTGGGCACAATGACTCATGCCTGTAATCCCAGTACTTTGGGAGGCTGAGGTGAGAGAATTGCCTGGACTCAGGGGTTTGAGACCAGCCTGGGCGACTTGGCAAGACCTCGACTCTACAGTAAACTAAAAAATTAGCTGGGCATGGTGGCACATGCCTACAGCTCCAGCTACTTGGAAGACTCAGGCAAGGATTGCCTGAGCCCAGCAGGTTGAAGATGCAGTAACCGTGAGTGTGCCACTGCACTCCAGCCTGGGCAACAAAGCGAAACTCCTACTCAGAATAACAACAACAACAAAAATATCCATGGAACGACAAAAAATGTGGAAAACATGAACAACAGCAGCAACAACAACAAATCACCATAAATTTCCAAATCAGAAATCATAGAGATTATATTCTCTTACTGTATATTAATAAAACTGGAAATTGACAAGAAATTAAAAGGCAACAAAGATCAATTCATTATAAAATTGAAAATGATCACACAGCATAGTTTACTAACTCTTCTGATAAATGTGATGCTGAAACTGAAATTACAAAGTTTATGGAAATGAATAGCAATGAGAACACCTCATACAAAAAGCTATGCTTTGTGCCCTATGTTACTAATAGCACAACCCACAGTCTTCAATTGCATTTAGTAGGAAACAAGAAAAAAATGACCACGTAGCATTTTATCATCAGTGTCTACACATTTTTTTCTCCCCGAACCACGTTAAAATACCAGTACGTGTTTAGTACACTATTGATTGACAAGGAGTGAGTGGAGAAAACATTAACTCAGACGTTTCAGTGTGTTTTGGAAAGTTGAAAACCTCCTGACTTAACTAAACAGCTTAAATTATTATGCAAGTAGATACAGACAATGATACCAACAAGTATGTGGAATTTATTTTAGCACCTCTGGCAGGTGCTAAATGAGACCAGGGAATGTGAAAGGTGCAACTGAATCACAGGCTGACACAAGAATATGGCTTGGAAGTTTCTACACGGAGTGGCTGAACACCCAGTTCCCTTTTTCCTCCATGCAGTCAAACAATTTGCTCATCACACCTGCCCACATGGCACTGGAAGCATGTCTTCTAGAGGACTTGAACAATCGAAGCCTAGATCTTGAAGACACCAGGAAGAATACTGAACAAGAGAGAAAGGGAGAGGAGCAGAATTGAGAAGAGGGAGATAAGTGGCCTGACACCGCCTGTCAGAATGCCAGCAGTCAGTTTAATGGCTGACTCCACTCTGGAGGAAGAGAATTATGAATGTTAACAATTAAGGGTCCCTTACCAAAAATGGCATTTTGTAATCTCTGCACCCTTCAACTGACTTGCAAGTGCACACAGAGCTTTCAGTCATCATTTTAGTGCCTAAATCTTAGATATGATCGAACAGTCAATGATCTTCAAACATCTAGGGAAATCCACCCATATGAAGAGGAAACCCACCAAAAAGCAGGAAGAAATGATCCCAAAATAATGATGGGAGTAACAGCTGAACATTTCAAAATAGCTATTATAACCTGAGAGATAAAAATAGTATGTTGATAAGTTATGAGAAGGAATAATCAGTAGATAAGACAGATCTTCTGACAATTGGGAATATGCTATTAGAAACTGAAATTCAATAAAAGAATTAAAAAATAAAGTTAAGGAAGTCTAACAGAAAATAAAATAAATGAAGGAATGAATAAATAAATATGTGAAAGGTGGCAAAGAAAATATGAGAACACTCAAGGATCAGTCGAAGAATGTGGCATCCCAATATTAGGAGCTATAGAGAGAAAATTGGGAAAATAAAATAAATCAAGAAAAGTTATAAGAAAGACTTGCAAAACTAAAGGGCACATCTATAGATTAAAACAGTCCATCACAATAGGTGAAAAAGATTCATGCCAACATCCACTGTTATAAAAAACTTGCAATGCTGGAGATGAAAATAAAATGCAAAAATAGGACTAAACAAGGAAATGGGAATGAGAATCATATTGACCCTCTTAACCTCAATAATAGAGGCTAGGAAATAGTGGAACAATGTTTTCAGAACTAAGGGAAAATAACTTTTAAACTAGAATTTCATATCTAGCCAAACTATCAAAGCAAACATGTTCTAAAACTGAGAGATTTCAGACCTGGAGGCTCTCCCATTCATTCTTTTCTAGGAAAATATTGGAGGATGCACTTCAGCAAAATCAGCAAAATAAGAGAGTAAAACAAAAAAGTGAGATCCGTTAAATATGGAATTTTGTGTTTAAAAAAGAATGAAAGGAAGCCCCTGAGTAATAGGTATAAAATTGACTTAAAGAGAAATCAATCTTAGGGAACTGGAGACCTGTCCCCTGGGACAAAAGTGGAGTGAATAGATTATTTGTTGTGCTTAGAAAAAAAAAATTGGAAAATTTCTGGCATATCTCTTGGAATATTTGGAAAACCATAGACTTAAATACATAGACTACTAAATAAAAGAAATATTTGCTCCAGAGAAAAAACAAAAGTTGCATAGGAAAGAAAGGATTATATGGCTCAACACCAAACCATATTTACACAGTTGTAATATTGTAAATACTTACAAAACTTAGGCCAAGATTATCAGAGCATTTGGGATTTCATAGAGTTTCTGTAACTGAACAAAGCATAAAGATAGAAAGAATAAACTTCTCGTGGAAGTGAATAGAACTGTTGGAAATAGAAAATTTTGTTAAAAGTCTGCATTAAGTTTAAAAAGAAAAATATGTGTTAAAGCACTAAGTTTAAAAAACTAGAAGGAAGACAGAAATGACTAAAGAAAGTGGAAGGTAACTATTCATAGAGATAAAATCAAAATAAAGTAAAATAATAAAAACAGACTCAATGAAGAAAACCAAAACCTTGTTCTTGTTATGCCTAATATGATCGTAAAATATTGGGCAAATCTGATCAAGAAAAAGGAGAGAACAAACAAATCATGCTAATAATAAGAAAGATATTTGAGCAAAATCAAGTGTTAGAGACACGAATATAACTACTGAAGAAATTAAACAGGGAATGGCAAAACATGTGCAAAGTTCAGATAATTGTCAGGGTCAGTTCATTTAAGGTCCAAGCAGAGAATTCTTATTGTACAGAAACATTATAGACTAATCTCATTTAGGAATATAATGTGAACATGAAAATAAATCATGAACCAATAAAATTCAGCTTTATATCAAAACCAACTATCATCATGATAAAGTTTTTTTAAAACCAATAATCTAACAGTGGTTTGAAATTAGAATATTAATTAATGTAATTTGTTACATTCCATTTAAAGTAGAAAAATAATGTAATGTTTGCAACAAATGATCTTAAAAACTCATCATTTTAACATTTGGTTCTAATTCTTAAATTTCATTAAATTGATAAAAGTGATCTATCGGAAACCTTGAGCAAATATCATACTTAATGGTAAAATATTTGAAACATCCCAATTCATACCAGGAATAAGACATAGATGCCTGTTAATACAATTTTTTAAAAGCTGTAGTCAATACTTGAGATAGGCAAATAAAATAAAAGGACAAATACAGGAAAATAATAGACAAAATAATTATAATTTTTAGCTAATTTGGTTGTCCATAGATAATCATACAACTTGTTTATAACTTATTTACAAATTGAAAAATTATAATTTGTTTGCAAACTACAGCTAATAAAAGAGTCAAGTTGGGTAGATTAATATAAGATGAATAAACAAAAATCAACACTTCTACGAACACCAGAAACAAAGAGTTATAAAATATAACAAAGTTTCCTTTTCACAAATAGCAAAAGTAAAAATCATAAGTTACCTAGGGTTATACATAACTGAAAATATGAAAGAATTATGAATATCCAAGCTCTATAAACATACAAAGATTTTATAAAGAAATTAAAAGAAGACTTTATTAAATTGGAAGATATACTTTGTTCTTGGATAAAAAGAATCAGTAACATACTAACTCTCTCCAAATTAGTTTATAAATTAAGTGCCAATCTCAATCAACAATTCTCATTACACGTATGACTAAATC
Source organism: Tarsius wallacei (assembly GCA_963574415.1). NCBI lineage: Eukaryota > Metazoa > Chordata > Mammalia > Primates > Tarsiidae > Tarsius > Tarsius wallacei. The sequence continues at coordinate 2,514 of CAUYQG010222725.1, read as the reverse complement.
CTTCACTGTCAAGTTTTGTTCAAATGTTTCCTTCTCAGTGAGGCTTTTCCTGGTCACCCTATTCAAAATTTCAATGGTCCCCTCCCCAGTTTCCTTTCCAATACTTCTACTCTTTCTTTTTTTTCCCTTTAGTGTACTTATCTTCTAATTACCAGATAACTATTGTGAGCTATTTACTGTCTGCCTTACCTTGTTTGAATGTAAATTTTACAAGAGCATAAATTGTGGCCTATCTTATTCAATGAGGTAGTCCCAGTACATTCTGTCCAGCATATGAAGCTTCTCAGCAAATTTTGCAAATATTTTTCTGACACTGCCAATTGTCTTTTAAAAATTTTGTTTATGATGTATTTGCCATCTATTTTTTACTGCCTGTTTTTGGTAGCAAAATTTATCATATTTGACCTTTATGATTTCTGGATTCCATGACTTTCAGTACTTCATAATTGTTTATATTTTGGTCTGGTTCTTTAATCATTTCTAAAATAAAAATGGAATTAAATTAAAATAAAAAACTGAAAAGTATTTTTAAAACTGGAAAATTCTTCTAGAAGTATAGATATGCTATAAGAGCAAAGATAATTTTTGAAGAAGAAGAAAAACCACAAAACTTGTCTAGTTGATATCAGGACATAATAGAAATTTGCAGAAATTAAATAGTATGATAATGGTATAAGAACAAAATAAAAGAATTAATGGAGAAGAATAAAGAAATCAGATTTTGATTCATATACAATGAAAATCTGAGAATATGATTAAGGTGGAGAAAGTATGGATGATGCAATAAAATTATTGCTGGGATAATTGATTATTCAGTCAGAAAAAAATTATATCCCTTCCTGTCATCACAAACATAAACAATTCCAGATAAATTTGAAAATGAAATCTGTTTTTTAAAACTAATCAAGTACTAGGCCCAAAAGTAAATGATAATTATATATTCTTTTCTTTTTCCTCTTTTTTTGAGTTGGAGTCTCACTTTGTCGCCCAGACTGGAATGTAGTGGCATGCTCACTGCTATTGCAGCCTTGACCTGCTGGGCTCAGGTGATCCTTCCACCTCAGCCTTCCAAGTAGCTGGAACTACAGGCCTGTGCTACCACGCCCGGCTTATTTTTTTATTTATTGTAGAGACAAGGTCTCACCAAGTTTCCAGGCTGGTCTTGAACCCCTGAGCTCAGGCAACCCTCTTGCCTTGGCTTCCCAAAATGCTGGGATACAAGGCTTGAGCCACTGCTCCTGGCCTGATAATTATATAATCTTAGCGAGAGTCAAAATGATGTGGAATCCAGAAACCATAATGGCAAAATTTGATAGATTTTACTCTTTGAAATGAAAGCAAAACAAAACTCACTTCTGTGTGGCAAATGTATCATAAAAAGACAGTCTGTCCAAAAGTATTTGCAAAACTTGTAAGATAAGGGATAAACATCAATCCTACATAGTGAGCTTGGGAAATTAATAGGTAAAATTTTAAAAATGCAACAGAAGTGAAATTGCTAAAGGATGTCACAAGGAAATAGATGTGGGGGCATGATCTTTGAACCAAATTTATGAGTAATGTTTTACTCAGCATTAAAACCAGCCCAGGAAAAATAACGACAATCAGCCCGTGATGATAATTAGCCAGGAAAAATATACAAAGCATAGAGCATGACTCATTTGTAGGCGGTAGTCAGCATCATTTTATAACACAGTGCCTGGAAAGCTATTAAAAATACACAATGTTAATGATGCCTAAAATTTCCACGCTCGCCAGAGTCATCCTAAGATGCCGTACTCTGGTTAATCTTTCTGAGAGAAGAGGCAGCTCTAGGGAAAAGGACTGAGATTATTTGTGTTTCCAGGTCTTTCATCTCAAAATAGTGTTCTCTTATATTTCTAGTTTCCATTAAAAAATTGTAATGTATTAAGAATGTAGTTGAAATGCCTCACTGGAGGAGCCAGAAGAATTTGGTTTCTTTTTTTTTTTTTTTAATAGATTTTATTTTTTTAGAGCATTTTTAGGTTCACAACAAAATTGAATGAAGAGTACAAAGATTTCCCAAATACCTCCTCTCCTGCTGTGTACCAGACAGCACATTTGTTACAATTAGTGAATTTACATTGACACATCACTATTACCCAAAGTCCGTTGTTTGCGTTGAGGTTCACTCTTGCTGTTGTACATTCTATGGGTGTGGACACATTTATAACGGCATGCATCTATCATCATAGTATCATACAGGGTAGTTTCCCTGCCGTAAAAATCCTCTGTGCCTAGTCATCCTTCCCTCTCCCTCCGACCCTGGTCTTTTTACTGTCTCCACAGTTTTGCCTTTTCCAGAATGTAATATACAGTAGTTGGAATCTATGGTATGTATAATTGGCTCTGTTTTAAAATCACAGTTTATTACATGTGATTTGGGGAATGTTAATAACTTCCTTAACTTTCTTGGACATTGATTTCCTCACCTGTGAAATGGCAACAGACTACTTGACTTGTTCACCTGCATGTTGAGTCTGTTGTGTGAAT
>CAUYQG010222715.1:0-14523 GCA_963574415.1 Tarsius wallacei | reverse complement strand
TCAGCCTTCCAAGTGGCTGGAACTACAGGCACGTGCTAACACGCCCGGCTAGTTTTTCATTTATTGTAGAGATGAGGTCTTGCCAAGTTGCCCAGGCGGGTCTCGAACCTGCGGGCTCAGGCAATTCACTCACCTTGGCCTTCCAAAGCGCAGAATTACAGGCTGTGCATTATGAATTCTTAGAGAACATAAGAGAAGTTCTTCTAATTATATAATCTTATTACTAGAAAGAATGTCCATCATGCATGCAGGAAACAAAAAATGTACTACTGCTTCTAGATAAAAAAGGAGTAGCTTGCATCAGACTAAACTCCTGCAGAAAATAGCTATAAAAGTTGAATAAAATATACGACACAGATGTTGAAAATCGCCAGGGGACAGACAAGCATGTGGATGGTCATGATAATGAAGATTAGAACATTTTAGAGATGAAAGCCCAGCATTCTACATACCATTGAGGTATTTGTTATTCCCAAATGGTATGAATGTAAGGAAAAAGACCGAACATAAAATAGCTGCTCCCTGACTCCCCTGCCCACAGCAAGTTCATATGTTGAAACTCTAACTCTCAATGTGATGGTATTTGGAGATGGAGCTTTGAAGAGGTATTTAGGGTTAGATTAGATCATGAGGTGGGCCCCTCATGATGAGATTAGTAGCCTTATAGGAAGAGAAAGAGAGGAGCTAAATATCTCCACATACACACACCAAGGAACTGCCTTGTGAAGACATAGCAAGAAGGCAACTATTGGCAAGTCAGGAATAGAATACGCACCAGAATATGACCCTGTTCTTAGACTTTCAGTATCTGTAACAGTGAGAAAATAAGTTTTTGCTGCTTAAGTCATCTAGTCTATGGTATCTTTGTTATGACAGTCTGAGCTATCTAAGACTGGAAGGACTAAGACAGAAAGGACTATCTAAGACAGTTATCTAAGATAGGAAGAAAAAAAATAGGAGTTAGGGTTCTGTCAGGAAGAAAGCCACCTGGAATATACATAAGGCTTTCAGTTGGGATGATTGAAAGATTATGTTTTAGATATGAAGACAAACTGAGCATAGACAAACTGCTAAAAGGCCTGAAACACAATCTTAAAACATCTGACACTCCAATGGGATCCTAGTGATGTGCTTGTACTGTATCTGCCAACCAGAAGAAAATAAAAAATTCTCTGAAGGCAGATATTATGCAGATAATCTGCATTTTCTTCACATATAATATCCAGCATTCACTTAAAATCAAAGTAGAAAAACAGGCACGCCAAGACACAAGGTCATAAATCCAAAAACTCAAGGCAGCAGAAACAACAGAACTATAACTTGTGTAGATGTTAGAGTTGAAAGACAAAGCCCTTAAAATAATTGAACATTAATGTGGAATAAAACAGAGGAAAATATGAATAAGGTAGATAAAGAGATAAATATTTTGAAACACAGAAAAAAATAATGAAAAATAGAGAAAAGTTTAAGAGACATGTAGGACATAGTCAAAAGATATGAATGCACATATCACTTCTGTCTAGGGTGCAGGGTGGGGGAGGGAAACAAGAAAACAAGAGAAAGAAAGAAAAATAATAATATTTGAAAAAAAAATGAATAATGCTAAGAATTTTTCCAAACTGATGTAAGCCATCAATTCAGAGACTGAAGCTCATCGGACTACAAATGATATATGCAGAGAACACACACACACACACATACACACACACACACAAACACAAAACATCTAGCTAGGCACATTATAGTAAAACTGATGAAAACAAATTTCAAAAGAAATGTTTAAGTGGGGCAGAGAAAGGTGATATATCATTTTAAAGAAGTAACAGCAACATTTATAACTGATCTTTCTACAGACAATAAAATTCAGAAAGCAAAGGTATGGCAACTTTAAAGCGCCTCAGAAAAATATTGATGACCTATAATTCTATACCCAGGACAAATTTTCATAAAAATGAAAGAGGAATTGATAATTTAAGAGAACAAAGAGAAAGAAAGAGTCTGTCATCAGCAGTCTGCGCTACAAGAAATAATATAGTATAATAATACAGAAAGAAAAAAGAATAATGAAAAGAGAAAATATATTGGCAAATTTGAATGACTGTTAACTAAAAAAATAGCAATGTGGGTGGGATTAAAAGTATATATGTAAGATTAAAATTTATGAAAAAATAATGCGAGGCCAGGCATGGTGACTCAAGCCTATAATCCCAGCACTTCGGGAGGCCGAGGTGAGAGGATTGCCTGAGTCCATGGGTTTGAGAACAGCCTGGGCAACATGGTGAGATCTTATCTCTACATAAATCAAAAAATTAGCTGAGTGTGGTAACGCACGCCTGTAATTCTGACTACTTGGAAGGTTGAGGTGGAAGGGTCACCTGAGCCCAGCAGGTCGATGCTGGGGTGGTTGTGAGCATGCCACTGCACTCCAGCTTAGGTGATAGAGTGAGACTCCAACTCAAAAAAAAGAAAAAGAAAAAGAAAAAAATAATAATGCAAAAGACAAAGGGAGGATGAATGAGATGAACATGTTCTAAGGTTTAGCCATACTGGGGTAAAAATAATAAATTGTATTAGACAAAAATAAGGTAAGAATATATGTAATCATCTCTAGATTACTCAAAGGCTAAGAAATAAATATAAAATAAACCAATTATTGGGGGAATTAATAGAACCATAAAAGGTTTCAATTAATTGGGAAATAAGGCAAGAAAATATGAAAGAAATGTGAGTTAAATAGAAAAGACAAGCCAGGCTCGGTGGCTCAGCCTGTAATCCTGAGCCTTGGGAGGCTGGGGTAAGTGGATTGCCTGAGCCCGCGGGTTCGAGACGCGCCTGGGCAACTTGGTGAGACCTCACCTCTACAATATATCAAAAATTAGCCGGGCATGGTAGCACGCGCCTGTAGTTCCAGCTACTTGGAAGGCTGAGGCGGAAGGATCGCCGGAGCCCAGCAGGTCCAGTCTGGGTGACAGACTCCAACTCAAAAAAAAAAAAAAATTAGAAAAGATAGTAATTGTGGAATTAAACCTAAATAGATCAGTAATTACATTAAATGGGCTATTTTAATCAAAAGACAATATTGTTAGATTTTAAAAAACCAAACAGGTACATAATATGTACAAAATTAACGCTTTAAATACAGGGATATAGGCTTGTCCCAAATAAAATAGTGAAAAAAGATATAACATGTACACACCAACCAAAAAAGCTAGTGTGATGGTGCTCATGCCAGATAAAGTACATTTTTAAGGATGAAAACATTACTAGAAATAATTACAGACATTTCATAAGAACAAAAGGGTCAATTCCCCAATAAGTTATAACAATTCAAATTTTTTTTTTTTGAGTTGGAATCTCACTCTGTCACCTAGACTGGAGTGCAGTGGCCACTGCCGGCCACTGCAGCCTCGACCTGCTGGGGTCCAGTAATCCTTCCATCTCAGCCTTCCAAGTAGCTGGAACTACAGGCACGTGCTATCACACCCGGCTAATTTTTGATTTATTTTAGAGATGAGGTCTCGCCAAGTTGCCCAGTCGGGTCTCGAACCCGCAGGCTCAGGCAATTCACTCACCTCAGCCTCTCAAAGCACTGGGATTACAGGCTGAGCCATCCGGCCCGGCTAACAATTCAAATTTTAGTGTATCTAATATTATAGCTTCAAAATATGTAAAGTAAAAATTAACAAGATGAAAATAAGAATTAGATAAATTTATAATCATAGAAGGAAACTTTAACACATTTCTCTCTATATACAATGGAACAGAAATAAGCTCAGTAAGAGTGTAGAAGATTTTAAAATATCACAAAATTGACCTAATTAACATATATAGTACACCGCACACAACAATGACAGAATATTCCTTTTCAAGTACACATGGAACATTTACTAAAATTGATCATATGTAAAATGAAGTTTTAAACTTCAAGTAAGCTTCAAGAAATTTCAAAGAATTAAAATAAATCAAAATAATGAATTTAACCACAATTGAATTAAACTAGAATTCAATCACAAAAAGAATGACTGGAAATCCTTAGCTGCTTGGAAATTGGATAGCACACTTAAATATTTTATACGATAAAGAGAAAATAAGAATTTTTTAAAACTGAAAGACAATGAAGACCTGTGATATGTGATATTTGATATTTGATATGGCTAAAAATGTTAAGAGTCATGTTCATAGAATTAAAAGCACATGCTTGTAAGAAAGATAGGCTTAAAATAAACATTCTAAGTTTCTATCTTTAAAAACTTTGAAACAAAATACAACAAAAAGTTTAACCCAAAGAAAGCAAAAGGAAGAGATTATTAAAGATAACAGTATAAATAAAACAGAAAAGAGTCATATAATAAAGAAAATAACTTGAGCCAAACTTTTATTGGTTGCAAAGATTAATACCCTCAATAATCTATTAATAAAGCTAATCAAGAATGAACTGGAAGGATACATAAAGCTATCAGTAAAAGAAATAGAAAAGAAGACATTACTATAGATGCTACAGATTTTAATAGGATGGTAAAAAGATATGAACAACTTATACCAATATTTGACAATTTAGAGGAAATAAACAAATTCTTTGGTAAATATAGCTTGTCAAATTTGAACAAGAAAAAATAGTATACTGGTATACTTCTGTATCTATAAAAAATGGAATCTATTATTGAAACCATGTCTTTAAAAAACAAAACAAAATAAAAATCAAAACAAACAAACAAAAACTCCCAGACCCAGATAGTTATGGTGAAAATTTATATATGAATTTTTCCAAATGTTTAAAGAAAAAAAAACCAATCTCATAAGACACTTTCAGGGGGTTAAAAATTTGAGAATTCCTTTCTATTCTTTATGGGTCAGGACAACCTTGATTTGAGAACCTAATGAGAAAGGAAAAATACAAACCATAGAAAAAAGTCCTGAAAACAAAAATATACAGACAAAATACCAAAAAAAAAAATTATTAGCAAATGAATTTAAGCAGTACATAAAAAGGCTATGTTTCATAATCAAATAGAATTTATTCTAGGTATCAAAGATAGTATGATAAAAAAAGAATGTATTTTACCACATTAATAGAAAAATGCAAAAAATTATATAATTTTGATAGATGCAGAAAATTATTTTATAAAATTTGCCACCCATTTATGATAAAAAAAACTCTTAGCAAACTATAAATAAAAGAGAACTTCCTTAATTTGACAAAAAAATTTTTAAATGCCTACAGCAAACATCAAATTTAACAGCAATATTTAAAACTTACCTCTTGAGAAATCAAACAAGATAAGGATGCTGCCATCATCACTTTCATTTAGTGTTGTATTAGGAATTTAACCCAGGGGAAAGTCAAGACATAATAAAAAATTTTATATGTCTAATACTGTAACTTCAAATATATAAAGAAAAATTTGACACTGCTAGAGGGAAAAATGGACAAATATAAAATTATAGTTAGTACTTTTAACATACTTTTTAAATAATGAGTAGAACAAGATCTGTTTTCTGTTTTTTTGAAGAACAGTAAGGATAAAAATGATCTAAACACCATGGTCATTTAATTTGACCAAATTGACATTTGTGGAAACCTCATCTATTAGCTAAGAATATTTTTTTTTTCTAAGTGCACATGGAACTTTTAGGGACCATATGCTATACCATAAAGCATGTCTCAACACATTTTGAAGAACTAAAATTACGTGGAATATGGTCTCAAAGAAAAGCGAAATAAAACTATAAATCAATAACAAAAATATTTCCCAATTACTTAAAAATTAGATAATATACTTTTAAATAACTCACATTTTAGAAAAGAAAATGCCAATGAAAATTAGAAAAAAAATTAAATAAGTAATAATGAAAAGACAATATATCAAAACTTGTGTGATTTAGTTAAAACAGAGCTTAGAGAGAAATTCATGGTGCTTAATACATATATTAGAAAAGAATAAATATCAAAAATAAATGTTCTAGTTTATAAGCTAGAAAAGAACAGAAAATCAAACACAAAGAAAACAGAAAGAAGAAGATAATAAGGTTAGGCATAGGGGCTCATGCCTTTAATCCCAGCACTTTGAGAAACCAAGGTGGTAAGATCACCCAAGGCCAGAAGTTTCAGAAGGAAAGATACAATAAAAATAAAATAGTAATCCATAAAATACATAGCAGATGTACAACAGATAACAACAACAGAGCCAAAAGTTCTTCTTTAAAAAAATTAATGCAGCTAGTAAATCTCTGATAGACTAATTAAGAAAAGGAGAGCACAAGGTCTGATATTAAAAATAAAAACAAGGGCATGGCTATAGACATTATAGACATTTAAGAGATAGTAAAATAATATAATGAGCAATTTCTTTTTGCCAATTTGCCAATGTCATTGAGATGAACAGTGCTATAGTTTGCATGTTGGACCCCTCCAAATCTCAAGTTAAAATTTGTCTCCAGTGTTAGGGGTGGAGACTAATAGGAAGTGATTGGGTCATGTAAGCAGATCCCTCATGAGTAGTTGAATGCCCTTTGGTGTGGAAAGGATGTGAGTTAGCTTTCACTTAGTTGGTTCTCTTAAAAGTTGGTTGTTAAAAAAGAGCTTGGCATCCTCCTCCCCTCTCTTTCTTGCTTCCTCTCTTGCCATGTGATCTCTGCACATGCCAGCTTTCTTTCCCCTTCCACCATCAGTGGAAGCAGCTTGAGGTTCTCATCAGATGCAGTTGCTGAAACTATGCTTCTTGTACAGCCTGTAGAACTGTGAGCCAAATAAACCTCTTTTCATCATAAATTATCCAGTCTCAGATATTCTTTTATAGCAACACAAATGGACAAAGACAGACAAAATCCTTGGAAAAATCAGAACTTTTCAAAACTGACACAAGAAGAAAGAGGACATTTAAATGTTCATGTATCTATAAAGAAAACTGGATCCATTTTCAAAAACTTTCTCCCAAAGAAAACTACAGGTTCTGATGGCTTCTCTGATAAATTTTCCTACACAATATCTTTCAAAGAAAGGATAAAAAGAGGATGCTTCCAAACTCATTTTATTGCAAGAGTATTAGAAAAATGGAAATTTATAAGCTAGTCTATTATAAGCATAGAAAAAACCCTTAAACAAATCATCAGAAAATTGAATAAAATCAATAAAAAGGATAATTCTCCCAAATCGACCTACTAAAATGGCACAATGGAGCTCCCAACAGATTCTAAAGAGTTGATATCACATAGAACACAGTTATAAAAAAAGATAAGAAATTAATTAACATTTAAAATAATAAAATGATTTTTTAAAGCAAAGTAATATTCAACAACTTATAAGTTAAAGAGTTAGCCATAAAATAGAAAATATTTAGTTTTGAACAAAACAAAGAAACTACACCCAAAAATTTTGTGATGCATTTGTTCAAAAAAACTGTATGAGTTTTAAGTCAAAAAGCTAGAAAATAAAAAATCAGAGCAAACAGAAATAATGTAAAAAAGAGAAAATCAGAAATTAATAAAATTTCTGAGTTTTATATATTTGAATAATAAAACAAACCTATTTGACAAAATTAATTGAAAAAATCACAAGTAAATACTGGAAGAATATGAAAAAAAAGATTACAAATACAGCTTAATTAAAACATTTATAAAAAGGATATCATGAACAATTCTTGCTAATAAATTTAAAATTTTGGATGAGGTAGAAAATATAAATAATAAAACTGACAAAATAAAATATTTAAAAACAGATTTCAAATTGAATTAATAGTAAAAAAAAACTCCAATAATTTTATAGGCGAGTTTCCTCAAACCTAAGTGGAATAAATAATTCCTTTTATAAGCAAACTCTTTTGGAGACTAGGATAAACAATAAGTCACATAACACATTTTTAAGGCTACAATTATAGTCCAATATTGCTGATAAACATAAATGCACAAATTTTAAATAATAACAGAGCACATAGAATTTAGCACAGTATTACATACATAAAAATTTGGGCAGAAAAGATTATTCTAAGAGAGAAACAATTATTCAGCATTAAGAATCTCATTAATTAAATGAAATTATTAAATTATCAATATCATTATTAATATTATTAATTAAAGAACCTAAATAAATTAATGCAATTTAACAAATTTATGTATTTAGTGGGACTATGGAAAATGGTGAACAAAAAGAAGAATTCAATTTTAAAAGTAATAATTTATTTTTTATTTGAAAAATACCTGAAGCAATTATGACAAAAATTTTATCCAATTTGGGTGCATTTATTATATTATTCTCTGTAGTTTATTTTGAAATTTTACACCCTATTCTTTATTAGATTGCAGCAACGTTTTCTATATTATCAATAGATAAAGTGATTTCTTATTGAAGAAAGCCAGAAAAAAATCCACTTCCTACTCTTTTGATTCATTCAGTTGCAGTGGGTCTTTTGCCTTTGCTTATAAAAAAAAACAACCCATCAGTATTGCTGTGAATAAGAAAATCAGATCAACCTTAAAGGTCATGAGTGACTTTCTCTGAGGTTTCTTTGTTCTTAGCTCAATTCAGGGATTTGAAATGGCACCTCTCTTTCTGTGAGAAAGAAGAGCCTGTTTTCCTTTGGGAAGGTGCTGCTTTAGGTGGTGTGAGGAAGTAACAGATCATAGTACCTCAGTCAGGTTGTGAGGTAAGACGTGCTGTAGCTTGAGGATGTGGCAACTCCCTTCTGCCTTTTCTTTTAATATAAGTATTTGATTCCACTCAAGGCCACTGGCCTTGTATAAAACTGCCTCTGAGCCAGTGTCAGAGATATTCATCTCCACATGATCTGCTTTCACCTGACACACCATCTGTTTCTCTCCTTAGAGACAGAGGGGAAGCAAAGGTGGAATTTAATCACTGAAGTCTCCAGGCTATTGAACTCCCAACTTGCTGAAATTCAGCTAAACACTTGAATTTCTTTGCTGTGGGAAGGAAGAAGAGTCATTTTTGCACTTAACTATCACTGCACCTACTCTTAAAATGATTGAATCTCCCATCCATCAACATCATCAAAATAAACGAACATGATGCTGTTGATGATAGTACTAATCTCAGCAAAGACAAGAAGCATAAATCTTTCTCGTGTCTTCAGTGTTATTTGTTTATTTGTAGGATTTAGCTTTATTTGTAGGATTTAGGCTTCTATTCTTGACCGAAGATGGCTTGAGAGCATTGAATGAGATAATGTATGGTGAAAACTTGTGCACAGTAGTTGGCTCAAAATAGATGTTTATTACATGTTAGTTGATGGTTTCTTCCCCTAACCCCATCCACAATCTCTTCGATTTGTAGGGGATTGCAAAAGGTGGGATTAAAGAACGAGTTTCAGGGTCATTGAAGGATTTTAGAGGAAGCAAGTAGACTTTAAATTGGCCCCATGTTGGTTTTAAAAGGTTCTGGGTTATCCTAGAATGCACTGCCCTCAGACCCAAGTAAGAGGAATGCTTAACCTGGGCCTTAACATAGAGATAGACAACTCTTTTCTGTAAAGGGAAAGATAGTACATATTTTGGGCTTTGTGGGCCACTTAGGGTCTCTGTCACCCACTCTTCATTGTATTTTTTTTTTTTACAACTCTTAAAAAATGTAAAGACCATTTTTATCTCAAAGGCCACATAGAAATGGCTAGATTTGGCCCACAGGCTGTAACTTACTGATTCTTGAAAGAATTGATCCTCAACTGGTCATTCCATAATTGCATACCTCCCTAAGGCACAAGGAAGGGAATGTGCCCTCCTAGTATTCATAACCTGCTTGTAGACTTTGTCCTTTGTACCAGAGAATTTTATGCTCACATGACACATAGTTATTTTCAGTTCCTGCAGTAGATTCTTTATCAGGTTATTCCTCCAAAGGGTCGACTGGTAGGGGATGGAGACAGGATAGAAAGGATGAACCCTGAGGCTAGCTCTCCTCATCTTATTCTATTCTGGAATTCCAAGTATCTGAGAAGTTATATAGGAACACTTTTCTTTTCTTTTTTTAGGTACAAAGTGATTATTTATTATTATATTTTAAACTTTTAATTTTGAGCCCGGGGGTACAGGTGCAGGTCTGTTACATGAGTATTATACATGATGGTGAGGCTCGGCTTTCTATTGAGCCTGTCACCCAAATAGTGAGCATGGGACCCAATAGGTAGTTTTCAATACTTGCTTCCCTCCCTCCTTCCCCTTTTAGGTGTCTCCAGTGTCTGTTGCTCCTGTCTTTATGTTCATGTGTACGCAGTATTTAGCACTGTCTTATAAGTGAGAAAATACAGTATTGGGTTTCTGTTTCTGTGTCATTTTGCTTAGAAGAATGATCCCCAGCTACATCTGTATTGCTGCAAAGGACATGATTTCATTCTTTTTTAAAGCTGCAGAGCATTTGTTGGTACATTTTTTCAATGGAATATACAAACTTATTTTGTTTAACAGTCTGTTAAAGTTTACAACTTCTAATAATTTAGGCATATAGTACATATGCCTTTATTTGTACTCTTATTCTGGGTCCCACAAATTTTGAGAGCAAATCTGTTCCAGGATAACCCATACCCTCTCTTTGAAAAAAACCCCACCGATTCCCAAGTCAGTCCTAGGTATACCTAACTAATCTGCTGCAGATATATATTTCCAACAGCTGTCCTTTGCATAAACAATACTTACCCAGAGAAGCTAGAACTCAGCCATCTTCAGTCCCATACATCTGTCCCAGAAGCTCCATCTTGATATATGTAGTCTAAAAGTCAGTATTCTCAGATTCCTTTATTCAGTGTCATAAGCTCAATGCCTACAAAAAAGGAGAGGGGAAGCACCTTCCAAATAGGACAGCTACCACTTACCTCCAGTGACTGATGTCATAGACCAGTAGCCCAGTGTTACAAAACTCCACTTTTCTTAAAAAGCAGGAAATCTAAATGTATATGTAAAATCTCCAACATTTTAAAAGTTGACAACTAATTTACAATTTTGAAGGTTTGTATTGATCAAGTCAACTTCTCTGTAGACTGGTTTTAGTCCACAGAATGGCAATTTACCACTTCTAGCTTAATTATTTTTAATTACATAGGAGATATTGTGATGGCTAGTTCTATGTGTCAACTTGACTAGGCCAAAGGGTGCCCAGATACAACATCATTTCTGGGTGAGTCTGTGACTGTGTTTCTGGATGAGATTAGCATTTGAATCACTAGATTCAGTAACGTATATCCCCTTCTTCATTATGTGCAAGCATCATCCAATCTCCTGAAGGCCTGACTAGAACAAAGATAAAAAAGGAGAAATTTACCCCATTTTGCTTCCTGCTTGCCTACTTGAGTTGAAACCTTAATTTTCTGCCTTTGGCTGGGATTTGTACCATAGTTCTCAGCCCTTCAGACTCAGACTGAAATTATACCACTGACTTTCCTAGGTTTCCAACTTACAAATGGCAGATTGTGAGATTTAGCCTTTAGAATCACATGAGTCAATTTTTCATACTATATGAGGGAGAGGGAAAGGGAGAGGGAGAGAGAGGAGAGAGAGGAAGGAGAGGAAGGAGAGAGAGAGAAAGAGAGAGAGTGATTGATTCTGTTTCTCTAATACAGATTTCTTCATAGGGGAGTAAGAGCGCCTCTCCTATTCTTGTTAATCCAGCGTGTAACCTTGCGTATACTCTATGAGCTACAAATATAATGGAAAGAGCACATAATTGTGAGCTGGGAGACTTAGCTTCTAAGTTCTGAATTGCCTTCACTATTCTGTGAGATGATTTGGAGCAAGTTGCTTATACTAGTTCTTAATTCTCTCAGCAAAGAAGATTGGCTAGATGATAAACATTCTCTTTCAACTTTTGTATTCTCAATTTAAAAAAATTTTATAGTCAGAGATGTGACCTGAGGGAAATTCAAACATGCTAAACTTTGTTTCATAGCACTGTTATCACCTTAAAAGATATTATAAATTTACATTTTTTTCAAATCTGTAATAGCAACAGAAATTTGTTACAACTGTGAGTTTTCTAGTCATGGCAATATATTACTTATACCAGGTGTCAATAGGAAATATCACCTTTATATTCTAATTTCACACATATAATTTTTTTGTTATAAACATTCTCTAATGACCAGAAAGCATTATCATTACTCTTTTATCCTACCCAGCAGGGAGAATGCCCAAAGGATAGACAGCAGGTAATTTACGGCAACACATTTTACATTTTGTTTTCTATATTTTGTTCTTGGGATTAAGCCATGTACAACACCTGTTTTCTCTCTGTTGTTAGGATAGATTGTTTAGACACAAGCAATCCTGCAAGCGTAATGGGGCCGAATATATTTACAAAGATGTGATAATGTGCCCCAGAGGATGGGCCACGGTTTGTCAACAAAGGACAAGACGGAGATTTTTTAAATCATAAATTGAGTGACAGGAGATGCCAGAGAACAGCTTTGGAGGTAGGAGATTTGGGGATACATATAAGGCCAGTCTCTGTCAAGCTTAAGTCAGGCCACTAGCCAATCACTTTTCAAGTAAATTTTTTTCGAGATGTAATTTATATACCATAAAATTTGTACATTTTTAGATGTACACTTCATGAATTTCTGTATATTTAGAGAGTTGTACAATTATCCCCCAAATCTAATTTTAGAAACTTTTCAGTCAAAAAAAATCCTGACAGTCACTTACAATTATTCCCCATTCCTACCCTTAGCCTCAGGCAATCACTGATCTACCTTCTGTCTTGATGTAGTTGCCTTTTTTTTTGACATTTCGTATAAGTGATACCATATATGTAATTTTGTATGTCTTCTTTCGCTTTTTGATGGCCATCCATGATGTAGTTCTTTGTTCCTTTGAATTGCTGAATAGTCTTTATGAATATAACACATTTTGTTTACCTGTTCATTAGCAGATAGACATCTAAGTTGTTTCCACTTTTTGGTTACTGAGAATAATGCTCTCATGAATATGTGTTTCTGTGTCTTTGTGAGAGAGCAAGCCATTCTTGGCTTGATAGTTAAAAAGCTAAGATTTGCAACTAAGGGTCCGGATTTTGGTTGTCATATAATAAAATGGAGGGAAATCCACATATATCCGTGTAACTCTCATATACTTGGATCCTGTTTGTAAGAATGAAAATAATGAATTTCCAGAAATCAAACAAGCAGTGGGTAGTATCCTTGGGGGCAGTCATGGGTGTTTTCCAGGCATATGAATATTATTTGTCAAGTGTATTGTAGGGGAAAAGGCTGAGAGTGGTTCTGTTTGGTCACTAACTTGGTTACACTCAATTCTGAAGGATTTGTCTCTGAATAAACAAGCGAATTTTTCAGTGGACCTCCAATAGAATGCCTTTGTCGTAATCTGCTTCTTTGTTTCATTCAAAGCCAGTTCTGAGAGCAACATTCTCTTTTTATATGCTCAAGAAAGCTAGCATTCTATTGTCTTGTTTTAATATATACTCCCAGAGATTTTTCTCTCAACTCTCTGCCCACCCTAATCCAGAGATGGTCATGGAGAGAACAGTCTCACCAGTTTTCCTCTGTCTACCCATGACTTGGGGTTTTACTATTAGCTTCAATAGATAACCAGAATTAAAAACAAAAAAAGCAGCATGGGCATTGGCAATGTTTCCTCAGAACTTCTGGCATCACAATAGTAGTTATTCCCTTGTGGTTATTCCTAGTAGCAATTCCCATAGTAATGAAATATAGAAACTCCCTTTATGGTCTTACACTGAAATATCCATGGCAGGTTAGGGAGTTTCTCTTTTTTAGATAATTTTTGGTCAATGTTCTCATTCTTAACTTTTTTTTTTTTTTAAATCTCTCTCTTTAGAGCCCGGGACTAAACCAAATGGACTTAATTGATACCTACAGAACATTCCAACCGAAGACCACAGAATATACATTCTACTCATCACCGCATGGAACGTATTCTAAGATCGACCACATACTTGGCCATAAATCAAGTATAAGCAAATTTAAAGGACTGAAATCTTGCCATGCACCTTCTTGGACCACAGCAGAATAAAAATAAACATTAACACCAACAAGGTTCCCCCCAAACCCACAAAGACATGGACACTAAACAGCATGATGCTAAACAACTCCTGGGCCAATGGTGAAATCAAAACAGAGATCAAAAGATATCTGGAAACAAATGAAAATGAAGAAACATCTTACCAAAATCTCTGGGATGCCTTGAAAGCTGTAATAAGAGGGGAACTTATATCACTATAAGACCACATGAAGAAGATGGAAGGATCACAAATCAATAGCCTAACAAACCACCTGAGGAAGCTGGAAAAGCAAGATCACAAAAACCCTAATATCAGCAGAAGAACCCAGATCACCAAAATAAAAGCCCAAATCCAGTACCTAGAAGACAAAAAGATAATACAAAAAATCAATGGGACAAAAAGTTGGTTCTTTGAAAGGATAAACAAGATCGATGGTCCCCTAGCTAGACTGACCAAGAAAAAAAGAGAAAAAATCCAAATAAGCACAATCAGAAACACAAAAGGTGAAGTCACATCGGACCCTGAAGAAATACAAAAGATTATTA
>CAUYQG010222709.1:0-29501 GCA_963574415.1 Tarsius wallacei | reverse complement strand
ACTCCTGGGCTCAGACAATCCTCTCACTTCGACCTGCCAAAGTGTTGGGATCACAGGCATGACCCACTGTACCTGGCTACTCTAACAATATTTTGCCCACCGTTAAGGCATTAACCCTCTGACAAGGAAATGCTTCTACCCAATGAGAACATATGTATAGTTGCGAGAAGGTAGCATCTAGATAAAATCCAATTGCCATTTTTCCAAAGGTCCTGACGGCAAAGGGAAAAGACCCTGAGAGCCACGTTAATGCTTGCCAGCATTATGCTATGGACATACAATACGTGAGAGTAGACTTTTTGAGCTATCATGGGGGATTGTTCCCTGAAATATCATTCTCCCACGATGTCATCTTTTCAGGGACCCATGGGTCACTTCATGAAATTGAAGGAGCGGTAATTGAGTACTACGGGAGCTATGGGTTTTCTGGTAGGACCTGACCATTGTTCTTTACTTGGGTCAAATACCCCTCCCTACTGCTGCCCAGTCTGTTTCTCTTGCAGGGATGATGCCTGTCGGTATTGTAAAAGAATGTCAGTGGGGATATTGGCAGGACGAGGGGACACTCCCATAGAGGGCAGGCCATCTTTCTTTGCTGCAGCATCAGCTAAAGAATTTCCTTGGATTCTTTGGTGTGACCTTTGGAGTGCCAGGGGTTTTAATGATTGCAAACTGTTTTGACATTTGAATGCCTATAATCTCTGAGACTTGGTGCTCATTTCGTATGGTTGCCTACATGTGATGAGAAGCCCCCTCTGTTTCTGTAGCATGCCAAAATCGTGGGCCACTCCAAAAGCATATCAGCTGCCAGGGTATGTATTTGCCACTTTCCTTCCTCTAATTGGTGCGCTCTCATTAAAGCTTTTAATTCAGCCATTAGGGCTGACTTTACTCCTTGGGGGTGGGCACTTTCAACTGTGTTGGCTATAGAAGTAGTGGAGTAAACAGCTCGGTGACACCCTTGATGGTCCTTTTCACAAGAGCCATCTATGAACCACATCAATCCCATGGAAGTTTCCCGTAGATCTTCCCAAGGGGAAAGTGAGAGATCTCTTAGTAGATTCCAGTCGTGTTTCTCCTCTTGCCCACCTGTAAGGGGAAGCAGAGTCACAGGGTTGAGAGTATCACAGCACTTTACAGTGATGTGGGGGCAGAAAGCAAGAGCCCCTCCCAGGAGGCAAGACGATCGACAGAATCGTGTTGAGTGTGGTGGGCATTCAGGAGAGAGTCCACAGGGCAGGGGGCAGGCACAGTGAGTGGGGACCCCAGGACACATTTGTCCATGTTTTCACATAAGACAACTGCAACTGATATGACCCTCATAGAAGGGGGTGTCCTTTAACTCCTCAATCTAATTGTTGCCTGAAATACCCAGTTGGTCTGTGATTATCACCCTGTTTCTGAGTTAATACTCAGAGCATTTCCATTTATTTCATGTACAAAAAAGGAAACAGGGAAGGCTATAACCAGGGTACCCAAAGCAGGCACTCAGCTAAGAGCCTGTTTTAAATCCTCCATGGGTTGGTTTCCTTTTCTTCCCAGCAGGTTTAGTCCAGTTGGGTCTGTTTTAGTTTTTTTACATAAGGGCTGAGCCATTCACAAATAATTCAAAATCCAACTTCTAGGTCTGTTGATCTTAGGAACCCTCTTAACTGTCTCTTTGTTTTGGCCAGGGAAAGGTCATAATAGTAGAGATTCTTTCCGGGTTTGTTAATAGCTCTCTCAGGGTAACTCCTGTGTCCTAAGTATCTAACTTGGGGAAGGTAAAATTGTGATTTGTCTTTTGACACTTGGTGTCCCTTCGAGGCTGTTGTGATAGGTGGACGGTGTCGTCCCTGCTTTTTGATAGGGAGGATGAACAGCCACAAATCATCCCCATAATGAATTAGGACAGATTCACTGGGAAACTCAGTGTCATCTAAATCCACCTTGAATATTTGAGAAAAGTAAGTAGGGCTCTCAGAGTAGTCTTGGGACAGGACTTTCCATGCAAGTTGATGATCTTCCCATATGAAGGCAAAAAGATATTGGCTAGTCTGATCTACGGGTATGCTGAAGAAGGCACGTCATAAATCAGTGACAGAGGAGTGGCTGGCAGTGACAGGAATATTGCATAGTGAAGTGGGGAGTTGGTTAAGAACAACAGGATGTCAAGGAATTATTATTTTGTTCAAAGTTCTTAGGACCTGAATGAATCTCCAGCCTTTCCCTTTTGGCTTTTTAACTGGAAGAATTGGTGTGTTGCAAGGGCTGGTGCAAGGTATTATGGTCCTTTGTCTAAATAGTCCTATATTATTGGTTTGATTCCTAGCAAGTCCTCAGGGCTAAGAGGATACTGCTTTACATTTAGCAGTAATTTAAACTTACCCCTGGTTATCTCCATGAGAACTGCTGACTTAATTCTTCCAGTATCTGTGGAAGTACTTGCCGGGTACTTTGGATAAGAAAGGCTCCCATTCTCCCTGTTTGGCTTCTTGGTTGACTTTAGAAAGCATGATATTCTATGTGGGTTTTTGGACGTCTTCTGTGTCTCCCATGTTGAGAATAATTTCTCCCTTTTGAGAAAATGAGATGTGGGCATTGTGGTCTCTTGGAAATCCCATCCTAGCAGGTATATAGGGGCACCCACCACTATAAGGAGAAAGTGATGCCTACATGTTCTCCTAGTTGAAATTGAAGGGGTTTTGATATAAAAGCTGTAATTGGGCAGTTTGAGACCCGTACACTTAAGACATTTTCTTTACTCCGGGGAGAGGGTTTTTAATTAAGGTATGGTTGAGGACTTATTGTGAAGCACCCATGTCCACAAGGCTCTGGAATTTTCCCAATCAATGGATATTTCTCCTTCTCCTAACACATTTTTTAGACATAGAGGAAAAACCTCTCTAGTCCCCCAGAGCATCGTTGTTCTGATCTTTGAGCTATTTGGTGTCTTCCTTTGAGGCCTTCCATGCAAATATCCATTTACGTTTTCTGCAATCCATTTGAAAATGCCCTTTCTGATTGCAATAGAAGCAAACTTCTCTCTTTAGCTTGTTGGGATCTTGGAGGAGAACAGAACCCTCGTGGACTTTCAACTTGGTTACTAAGTGGTTTTAGTTATAAACTCATAATTTTAGAGGCTGCCTCTTTCTCCTTTTTGATGATTGTGATGATTTGTCTCCTAGAGTGATTAACTGGCCAGTGGGCAAAGAAGCCCAAGCCACGTTATTTCTTTTTATCAAGTTTGCTCATCATCTAAGCCTTGTACAAATCCAGAATTTAGTAAGGTGTCACTTTTACCATGCTCAAAGTTTTCAGGAGGTATCCCTGAATGTTATTTAAATGTTGTTTCAAATCTGTATAAAAATCGGACATGGGGGCCAGACATGGTTGCTCTCACCTGTAATCCCAGCACTTTGGGAGGCTCAGGTAAGAGAATTGCCTGAGCTCAGGAGTTTAAGACCAGTCTGGACAACATGGCGAGAACTTGTCTCTACAATTAAAAAAAAAAAATTTGCCAAGCATGATGGCTCACACCTGGAGTTCCAGTTACATGGGAGGCTGAGGCGGAAGGATTGCCTGATCCCAGCAGGTTGAGGCTGCGGTGGCCATGATCATGTTATTGCACTCCAGACTGGGTGGCAGAGTGAGACTTTGACTCAAAAAAAAAAAAAAAAAAAATTGGGCATGGTTTTGTTTGGGCGTATTTTACATCACTGTACCTCTGCCCAGTCTGTATCTCTGGGGCATATCTGCGGTTGGTCTCACAGGGGAGACAAGCCACAAGGCTCTCTGCATTTCTCTCTCCCAGCTGCGTCTATTCTGTCAAAATCTTCTAAAGGCTGCTTCCAATCTGCTATTCCAAACCATTCTTCAGCTGTGTTTTGGGGTACAGGTAACTTAATATGCTGACATAAATCGGAGGACCCTGGATCACAGGTATTAAGTGTCCATTTGAATTCCTCGGCAAACCCCAGGGGGTCTTGAATTGGGCCCAGGAATCCAGACACCAGGGCCTTTAATTCTGATTTGGTCCTGGGTGTGTACAATATGTTAGGATCCTCCTCCCTGTAGGTTTTACCCTAAAAGGGGCAACTACTATGTTTGTCTTCCCTAGATATTTCTGATCCCTTTGCAGCTTGAGGCAAGGGAATTGGAGAAGTAGGAGGAGAAAGGAAATTGTCCAAAGAAGTTCAGAGAGCAGAGGATTAGGAGGGGTAGAAGGAGAGGCAAGTGCCCTCCTAGCTTTAGAAGTTGCTTCAGCTAGTTTCATTAGTTCTGAGACACCCTCTAATATTTTCATATTAACTTCTTGGAGGGAGGCAAGTTTATCATTTCCTCTTTTGGATGATTCTCGATGCCAGCTAAAGTACGATTCCCATTTATTCTTCTTGATTTGAGAACCTAATTTCTCCAGTTTTGTGTGCAAGGAAACCAATTTGGTTATATTGAAGGTTTCCCATCTTGGAAATCTTAACCTAGGTTGTCCTTAATGAGATCTATCTCCCTATTTACATATGAGGGGAAGAGCCAAAAAACTTGGAGTTTATTTATTTAAAAAATATATTCTTACATATTTAAACTTCAGTCACCTTCAAAGTACTCTTCATTTGATACAATACACCTATCAAGACACTTTTCCACTGCTCAGAACAGTTTTTGAACTCATCCATTTTGATGTCTTTAAGTACTTCTGCCACTTTTGTTTAACCTCTTCCATATGGGCATAACGTTTCCCTTTGAGGACTTTTCTCAATGGGGAAACAAAGAAGAAATTGCTCTGAGTGAGATCAGGTGAATAGGGAAGGTGGGGCATGGGGGGGGTCATGCTGTTTTGGTCAAAAACTGCTGAACACTCAGCACAGTGTGGACAAGTGTGCTTGTAAATCACCCATCGTAAAATGGACAAAGGCATTGAAAGAATCTCAAAAAACCCCCAAAATTCACAGAAGCCAAACGCAGCCTCACCCAACAATACTTGAGCCTAGGAGTTGAGGTTACAGTGAACCATTATTGCACCACTGCACTGCAGCCTGGGCAACAGAGTGAGACTCTGACTCAAAAAATAATAAACAAACAAACAAGCAAGCAAACACATCACTTAGCTGGTAGTCTCGCATTTGTAAAAAGACAGTCATCTTAAGAAAGCTATTTGAAAACAAAAAAAGAAAGAAAATTATTTGTTGCAAACTGTAATTAATGAAGCACCATCTGTGAAAGTCAGTGTGCTTTGCCTGTGCCATGACTGTGCTTTTTCTCACAGATGGGAAAGAGAAAAGGGTGGAACCAAGCAGAAGTGTGGCATGAATCATCCTATCAGTTGCATGTGTTATGTGGTTTAGAAAATTTTATGTATTCTCTAGTACTCATATCTCCATTTCCACACTCTTTCTAGAAAACTCGATTTAAAATCTATATCCAACTTTGTCATCTCCAACTGATTTCAAATGATGTCTCCAGATCACCTCTTACAAAAGACCAGCTTCTTTGGCCACCTTCAGGCAAAACCTAAACTCCTTAGTTTGGGATTCAAAACCTTCTATATCCTCATCCGTCCCTGCCTGTGAGGTAACTGTCCCGACTTGTCCCCTTTCCCTCATAGCTGGCTTCTTTCTGTGCCTCTCCAGGAAGCAGCCTGTGGCCAAGGCTGGCCTCCGCAGGATATGTGCATATTCTTAGTAGGCAGTCATGGGATGTAGGCAGCCCTGCATTGGATGCAGGTAACCAAGCAACCTAAGATAATGTATGTCGTGGTCACTCTTAATCAATGTGATCGTAAACATTGTATAGGAATTTGAATGATTAACTTGTTTGATTATAAAACTGCTTGCTGTACTGTCCTGAGGTGTGGATTATTCACCAGCCCGCCACCATCGATGGCTCCTGTAAGTTTAATAAACCAGTGTCTCTCCCTGCTGGACTTCCAGGTGACTTCTTTGGAATAGGTAAATATGACACTCAAGCCAGCTCATATTTGGGGGCTACTGCATTACACACACCACCCTGCCAAATTTACCTCCTATGTCCAGCCCACTCAGCACAATGACTCAACTCCCATCCAGCCAAATCCGTATTCTAATATGTTCAGTCATTAGTCTTGTCTGAAGTGCTTCTCCATAGTCTCTGTTTCCTCCCTGGTTGTCAAAATTCGACTGATTCTTCAGGGCAAGACATTCATTCAGTGAGCTCTCCCATACGTTCTCAATGTTTATTCATTTAAAAAAAGGTTTTATAATAGTTAATAATAATTTATCGTATATTTCAAAATAGTGAGAAGAAAAGATTTGGAATATTCCCAACAGAAGACATGATAAATGTTTGAGGGGATGAATAACCCAGCAACCCAGATTTGATCAATATGCATTGCATACTTGTGTCATAATATCACATGTACCCCATAAGAATGTACAACTATTATATATTCATAAAAATTAAACATAGACCAGGTATGGTGGCTCATGTCTATAATCCTAGCACTTTTGGAGGCCAAGGTGAGAGGACTGCCTGAGCCCATGGATTCGAGACAAGCCTGGGCAACTTGGTGAGACCTCATCTCTACAATAAATCAAAAAATTAGATGGGCATGGTGGCACATGCCTGTAGTTCCAGCTACTTGGAAGGCTGAAGTGGAAGGATCACCTAAGTCCAGCAGGTCGAGGTTGCGATGGCCATGAGCGTGCCACCGCACTTCAGCCTGGGTGACAGAGTGAGATGCCAACTCAAAAAAAAAATTAAAAATAAAGAAATGGATATATCTCCTAAACTTTTATAGCACCTACAGTGTCCATAAATATAGCATACAAGCATGGTGGCTCTTGTAATCTCAGCACTTTGGGAGGCCAAGGTTCAAGATCAGCCTGGGCAACATAGCAAGACCATATCTCTACAAAAAATAAAAAACAAAAATTAGCCAGGGATGGTGGTGCTTGCCTGTAGTCCCAGTTACTTGGGAGGCTGAGGCAGAAGGATCACTTGACCCCAGGAGTCCACTGTTGCAGTGAGCCATGATTAAAGCATTGTAATCTAGCATGGACAACAGAGATAATCTGTCTCAAAAAAACAAAAGTAAAAGAAAATTAGCATGCCACTTTAGCTAACTGAGATATTTGTATTTTAAAAATTAAGAGTACCGAGTTATAATTAACTTACGGTAAAACTGACTTTTACTAAGGGTGTAGAGTTCCATGAGGGTTTTTTTTTAAAGTTTTATTGAGAGATAATGGATATACATGCATATATTTAAAGTGTAAAATGTGCTAAGATCGACATATGTTTACACTGGTGCAGCTGTCACCACAATTAAGATATGGCATATCCATCA
The DNA here is from genome assembly GCA_963574415.1 of Tarsius wallacei. Classification (NCBI taxonomy): domain Eukaryota; kingdom Metazoa; phylum Chordata; class Mammalia; order Primates; family Tarsiidae; genus Tarsius; species Tarsius wallacei. The sequence continues at coordinate 22,198 of CAUYQG010222709.1, read as the reverse complement.
CCCCCAAAGGTTTCCTCATGCCCCTTGCTAATTCCTCTCTTCTTTTTCTACCCCGCCCCAACTCCAGGCAACCACTGATCTGCTTTTGGACAATGTAGACTGGTTTGCATTTTCTCAAATATTTTAGAAATGGAATAATACAATACACACTTCTTTTTGTTCTGCTTCTTTAACTTTGTGTACTTATTTTGAGATTCATTCATGTTGTCAGGTATTATCAATAGTTCACTCCTTTTTATTGATGAGTAGTACTCTATCATGTGGATGTATCACACTTTACTTATCATTCACCTGTTGACAGACACTTGGATTGTTGCCAGTTAGGGACTTTGCAGATGAAGTTGCTGTGAACATTCATGTCCAAGTCTTTTCTTGAATGTATGATTTCCATGTCCCATTTGTTCCACGTGCAAACCATCATGTAAATTTTAATCTTTCAAATTTAATTTTAATGACTAATGATATTGGACATCTTTTCATGTACTGATTTGCCATTTACATAGCTTCTTTGTGAAGGTTTGTTCAAATTATTTGCCCACTTTATAAATACATTGTTTTCATACTGAGTTTTGAGAGTTATTTACAAACAAAGGGGGACCCTCCCCCCCAAAATGGAATTATCTTTTGAAGGGTGGGCACCTGGTGGTACAGGCTTCCCCCACTAGGTGAGTGTTCTAGAAACCCATCATCATCAATGTATCAGCTAGCATTGTTGTGAGAGGCTGCATTTGGCTTCAGGAAATTTTTTTGTGGCAAGCAGGTGACTGGTCCTTCCACAATGCACCTGCCCACACCGCACTGAGTGTTCAGCAGTTTTTGACCAAATACAACTATAGTGCCCCACACTCCCAATTCATCCGATCTCACCCCAAGCAATTTTCTTCTCCCCCACACCCTCGGATGAAAGAAGTCCTCAAAGGGAAACCTTTTACTGATGTGGAAGAGTTGAAACAAAAAACGGCAGAAGCACTAAAAGGTATCCAAATTGACAAGTTCAAAAGCTGTTTTGAGCTGAGGAAAAAGCATCTTAACAGGTGTATTGTATCAAACAGAGAGTACTTTGAAGGTGACTGAAGTTTAAACATGGAAGAATAAATACACATTTTTAATAAATAAATTCTGGTTTTCTGGGGATCCCCTCATATTCTGGCTGAAAATCCTTTATCAAATATAAGATTTGCAAATATTTTCTCAAGGCCTGTGGCTTGTTTTTTCATTCTCTTAACACTGTCTTCAGAAGCACAAAATATTTCAATTTTCATGAAGTCAAATTTATCCTTGTTTTTTTTTTTTTTGGTTTGTGCTTTTGATGTTGAGTAACCCAAATTTGTGTAACCCACATTCGTAAGGATTCTTCTTCCCTTATACTTACTTTCTCCTAAAAGTTTTATGCGTATACGTTTTACATTTAACTCTATCATCCATTTTGAGTTAACTTTTGTATATGGTGCAAGATATGAACTAGAGTTTACCTTTTTGCATGTGATATCTAATTTTTTCAGCTCATTGAACAGATTACCCTTTCTCCACAGAACTTTCTTTACACCTATGTCAAAAATCAGTTTTCCAAATATGTGGAGCTCTGTTTCTAACTCTTTAGATCTGTTCGATTGATCTATTTGTCTACATCAATAATAAAATCACATTGTGCCAATTATGGTAGCTTTAAAATAAGCCTTGAAATCAGGCAGTATTAGTCCCAAATTTGTTCTTTTTCAAAACTGTTTTGATTATTGTTTGATCTTTGTATTTTTATATTACTTTTAGAACCAGCCTGTCAACTCTACCAAAAAACAAGCCAGGATTTTAAGTGGGACTGTGTTGATTAATTTTGGGGGAAATAACATCTTAGCAGTACTGAGCCTTACAATCCATGAACATGGTATATCTCTTCATTTATTTTGACTTTTAAATTTTCTCTCCATGATATTTTGTTGAACTCTTGTATATATCCTGTCCAATTTATTCCTAAGTATATATCATACTCTGGATACTGTTGTAAATGGTACTGATTTTGTGATTTCAACTTCCAACTGTTCATTATGAATATATGGAAATACACTTGACTTTTGTGTATTGATATTCTAGACTGCAACCTTGCTAAACTCACTTCTTAGTTTTAGTAGCTTTTTGTAGATTTCATTGTTGTTGTTTTTTTTATGTGATCTTGTCATCTATGAATAAAGATCATTTAGTTTATTTATTTCAGCCTGAATTTCTTTTATTAATTCATTGCTTTATTTCACTCATTAGGACATCCAATATAATGTGAATTGAAGTGGTGAAAGTCAACAACCTTGATCACAGGAGAAAATGCAAGCTATATCAGTCTTTCACCTTTCATTATGATATTAGCTATGGGTTTTTTTGTAGGTATGTTTATCAAATTGAGAAAGTTCTCTTCCTACTTTGCCAAGTGTTTTTTATTTTTCTTATTCACAAATGAGTGTGGAGTTTTGTCAAATGCTGTATTGGAAGTCTATTGAGATGACCATGATTCTTTTTGTTTATTAATATAGTGAATTACATTGATTGACTTTTGAATATTGAAACAACCTTGCATTCCTAGAATAAACTGTGCTTGTTCAGATGTATCATTGTCTTTCTATAGTTTCAAATGTGATTTGCTGAACTTTTGTTAAATCTGTGTTCTTAAGGGATATTATTCTGTCTATAGTTGTATTTTTTGTACTATCTTTGGATTTTGGTATTATGATAATGCTGACTTCATAGAATGAGTTGAAAAGTACTTGTTCTTTCTCAATTTTATAAAACAGTTGTGTAGAATTGGTATTATTTCTGTCTTGAATGTTTAAAAGTAGAATCACCAGTAAGATCATCAAAGCTCAAGAAGGTTTTTAACTACAATTCAACTTTTTTAATAGACATGGGGCTATTTGGGTTATCTATTTCTTCTTGAAATGTTGAATTTATCAACATAAGGTTAGTCATAACATTTATTGACCTTATAATTTTTGTAAAATCTGGAGGGATGTTACCTCTCATTCCTGATTTGAGCAAGTTGTGTGTTCTTTTTTCCTTGTCATTCTGACTAGAGATTACCACGAGGACAGGGCAGTGGCACATTTGTGAAGGAGGAACTTCTGACCTCAGTCATTTTTTGGTGCCGTCAGTCTTCCAGCCAGATCTCATTTTCATCTGTTGGAAGTCAGCTCAGTGATGTCAATTTTTGCTGAAAAATTTCTACCAGTGGCCTGAACACTTCTTTAGTCATGGTGGAAGCCAACTACTAGCTTTCCTTCTCTACAACATTTCTATAGTGTTGGCACAAAAGCCAGAAGTCATGCGGTCCAGAGGTATTTTTTTCTTTTTTTTCTGAGTTGGAGTCTCACTCTGTCACCCAGGCTGGAGTGCAGTGGCATGATCACAGCTACTGTAATCCTGACCTCCTGTGCTCAGGTAATTCTTCTGCCTCAGCCTCCTGAGCAGCTGGAACTACAGGTGCACACCATCATGCCTGGCTAATTTTTTGATTAATTGTAGAGGTGATGGTCTTGAACACCTAGGCTCAGGCCCTCCTCCCACCTCTGCCTCCCAAAGTTCTGGGATGACAGGCATGAGCCACCATGCTGGCTCCAGAGAGGTAATGTTGTTACAAAGACACCCTGTGTACAATCCCGATGCTGTGTCTCAGGACCTCCTCATTCTGCCCTGAGCCATCATGACTCATTCTCTGCCTTAGTGCTCACATTCAATTAGTGTAAACTCAAGACAAAATCTCTCCCTGTCACTTTAGGAAAATGAAGTCATGTATTTTTTACTGTGTCAATATTCCCTCATTATTCAATTTTACAAATGCATACATTTGTTTTAAATGCTAGTAGCTGTATTTACAGGAGAAACATTGAGAGGTATTTAACACAGCAACCAAGAGCACATACTCAGGCCGTGCTGCCCACACTTGAATCTGTGACACTTACTCGTTGTATAACATTTCTCTCTGTGCCTCATTTTTCTCATAAGTAAAACGGGAATAATAACAGCACTGTACAGAACTGCAGTGGGAATAAAAGTTCATATGCAGTGACTAGAGCAGCTCCAGGCAGAGCCGATGTCCTCGGTCAGTGTGAGCCCTTCTTACTAACTCTTTTAAATCAGCCAAGAAAAATGATTCACATTATACAATCTGAAGCTATATACTGACTAGGAGGATACTGGATGGCGCTTGAGGAAATTCTCAAGAACCACACAAGCACTAACAAATTGTAGAGAACCAAGAATGGGCTCATCTGGCATAAAGGGTCAAGGTTCTGGGCTCCAGTTGTGACGGTGCCCCCACCAGCTATGACTCTGGGCATACTTTCTGTGTCTACACTACAAAACAAGTTGTCTCCATAGTCTCTGAAGTGAATTCCAGCCTCTAATGATTTACCATTTCTCAAAGTTCATCTGTTTTATTCTGTCAGTTGAGTGGTACTATTTATACAAATCTGAACAGAATAAAAACACCAATCAAATCATTTTCCTGACATTAAGAAAATGAAAAATAGCATGGACAGATTGCAAAGTCCACAGTATGAGTATGCACGGCCCTGGGCCCTAAGCACACGTCCCTGTTTGGACACTTTACCAAGCATTCCTCTAAGCAAGGCAGAGAACAGCTGGAGAGCCCCTCCGGATTTTGCGTTATGGTGGTACCGGCATAGAGCCTATCTTGGGGCTGACCATCTGTAGGACTTGTGGACTGCGACTCTATTTCTAATCTGGATATTATCATATTAATGATGTAATATCCCATAAATAGCTTTTCAGGAAAAACAAAATTGATGGTACATCACTGGAAATCATGTCTTGATTTCTAAGATTACTAGATTTCTGAAAAACCTTTTTCAATGAGATAACTGAAATAAAAACTCATGAAAAATAAGAGAATGATGGTATTTTAAACAATGATTTATTTTAAAGCTTAATGGACAAAGTATTTAATAAAAAATAGTTTTAAATACATTAAGTCCTAAAGAAAGTCTCTACTTATGATAAATAAACACACATACTTTTAGCCATAAAATTACAGTTTTTTGTTTGTTTGTTTGTTTGGTTTAGTTTGGATTTTTAGAGCCATAGTCTTGCTATATTGCCTAGGCTGAACTCAAACTCCTGGGCTCACAAGATCCTCCTGCCTCTGATTCTCAAGTTAGCTGGAACTACAGGTGCACACCATCACACTCAGCTTAAAAGTACAGTTTTAAAGGCAGATTTCAGACCTCTTAGGTTACATGATGTCAGCAGTCAGCTTAAGGACTTAAGAACATACATTTGTAAAAAATGGAGGAACTCCATTAAAATGTTTTGTAAACATTATAAATAAACATTTACCATGTAATGGGGGGGAAAGTTTTATAATCTACTTAGAAATGCTTAAATCCTATATTTTACAAAGTTACTATTATTATAGTTTTCATTGTACATTCTGGTTTAAACTCCCTTCTATATCACTTTCATGAATATCAAGTGCATACTTATAAAATATACATATTACACTACACACGCACTCCTTTTTTCCTCCTGTATAATGCCCCTTCATAAGAACATAAGGAACCATCAGAGCATAGCAAAATGCTGCCTTAGTTGTTTAATTAAATGTTGAGTATCCACATGGTCTGGAAATGCTGCTTCAGACTTCTGTGCAGCCTCGTAGCTTCTCTGAAGATCTCCAATCTGTAAAAAATACAAGAACAAGACCACAGAATGAGATCAGAAAAAAATGGGTAAGAAGGCCGGGAACAGTGGTTTATGCCTGTAATCCCAGCATTTTGGGAGTCTAAGACAGGAGGACTCTTAGGAGTTCAAGACCAGTCTGGGCAACATAGAGAGATCTCATCTCTACAAAATAATAATAATAATAATAATAAAATTAGCTGGGTATGGTAGCGTGTGCCTAAAGTCCCAGCTACTCGGGAGGCTGAGAAGGAAGGATCGCCTGAACCCAGGAGGTTGAGGCTGCACTGAGTCAGGATCAGGCCACTGCACTCCAGCCTGAGTGACAGAGTGAGATCCTGACTTACAAAAAAAAAAAAGACATACTATCTGCGTGCTGTAGAAACTCAAAGGTTCTTAAAAGCAAATTGCTTAATTCTGCTATTCTGATTTTAGAATTCTCTCGCCTAGGTTATAATTCAATCTTGAAAAATATATAAGAAAAATAAAATAGGCAATCACATAATTTCTGCTCCACTATAACTGTCTAGTGATGATTTTAGAAACCTGTGTTTTATTTTCTTTCACTAATAGCATTAAAAACATAAAATGACATTTGCCTGCTGAAACAGCCAGCTATAAATGGCTTGGGAAAGCTATTTGCAAAGTATCACAAACAAAAACATATCTTGATTAGGGTAATTATCATTTAGACAGAAAATTCAAGCAAAAATGATTGTATTTCATACATAATAATATGCTCTGAGAGATTTTAAATGATGCTAACACAATAATGTTGGGACAATACCTGATTTTGAAAGTTAAAGGGTGTCTATGATTTTCAACGAACTTTGTATTAAAGTTCAGTCCCAAAGCAAAACACACGTACTGTGTGAATGTATCTTTTTGTTAATACAAAATAACTACATATATATTGGGTCCCATGCTATTTTGACACAAGCATACAATGTGTAATGATCAAATCTGAGTAACTGAGATACCCATCACTTCAAACATTGTCTCTGTGTTGAGGATATTCCAAGTCTTCTAGCAAATTTGAAATATACAGTAAATTGTTGTTAACCATAATCTGAATGTGTATACACTTCCAAAAAGAGAAAGTTCTTGATGTGTACACACACACAAATGTAAATAATTAAACTCTGGTAGTGTTTTGGTAACATATGCATATATTAAAAAAATAAATTAAGTGTCTTTTATATCATTTATTTTTAGCATACTATTTTCTCTTATGGAAGTATAGCCTTTTGCTCAAAGAAATACCTCATTTGAGGCTGGGTGCAGTGGCTCATGCCTGTAATCCCAGCACTTTGGGAAGCTGAGGCAAGAGGATTGCCTGAGTCCAGGGGTTCAAGATCTGCCTGGGCAACTTGGTGAGAGCTCATCTCTACAATAAATCAAAAAATTAGCCGGGCATGGTAGTCTGTACCTGTAGTTCCAGCTACTTGGGAGGCTGAGGTGGAAGGATTGCCTGAGCCCAGCAGGTCAAGGTTGCAGTGGCCACGATCATGCCACTGCACGCCAGCCTGGGCAACAGAGTGAGACTCTCACTCCAAAAAGACAAAAAAGGTCAGCTGTGTGAGGCAGAAGCTATTGTCTGCTTTTTTTCATTGCCCCATCCTTTGTGCCCACAACAGTGCCTGGTGTACAGCACAGGCACCATAAACAAGACATCAGCTGTGTGAAAACCTGAGCAAGGAAGGTAAGGGATTCTACACTGTGGGGGTGTTGGGAGACTTCAAGGTGTGCAAAGCACCTAGAACAGTGGCTGATACAAGGCACAAAAATTACAACTTACAACTGTCTACTCATTTTATTTTCAAAACAGAAATGAGAGTGTAGGTGGCTGCGATTCGTGCTATGAAAAGCAACATTTTTATAAAGTCTCATGAGCTGTACTCTTATTACTATCACAAACATTTTTAACCATTTGCTTATTCTCAAAACAAACTCACTTTCCATGTTAAAGAAAGGGTTCCAAGTAAAAGCTAGTTATTAGATGTCTTTTGTTTGTTTCCTTCCAATTATTGAAAATGGTGGCCAGGCCTATCATCCCTGTACTTTGAGAGGCCAAGGTGGGAGGATTGCTTGAGCTCAGGAGTTCATGACCAGCCTTAGCAACATAGTGAGACTATCTCTATATGAAAACCAAAAAAAAATTAGCCAGGCACAGTGGCACACTCCTGTAGTTCCAGCTACTTGAGAGGCTGAGGTGGGAGGATTGCCTGAGCCCAGGAGGTTGAGGCTGTGGTGAGCTGTGTTTGTGCCACTGTATTTCACCCTGAGCAACAAAGTGACACCCCGACTCAAAAAAAAAAAAAAAAAATAGCACATGGTTCCTTCAACTTTTGGACACTGATGGACTTGCAAGACAGGATTAACAGATGCATTTTCCCCATATTGTTCATGACTAAAATAGCTTTCACTTATATCCCTAATTTTACAGCAATAGTACTAGACTTGGTGGTAATAGGGTCTACACATAAAATGTGGGATTTCCTTGCTGTAAAAGACAAATAGTTCAATACTTTCAAACCAGGAGTTACTTGATGAGTTATTTCTTCAATGACTAAATGGTATATTTTAAAATATAGGGCACCCTCCCACTGTGGGAGCTTTTATGTCCTCTCAATAAATCCTGCTTTAAAAAAAAATTAAAAGAATAAAAATAAAATATAGAACAGGTCCAAAGTAGTGACTCATGCCTGTAATCCCAGCACTTTGGGAGGCCAAGGCAGGAGGATCGCTTGAGGCCAGGATTTCAAGGCTGCAGTGAACTATGATTGTGCCATTAAACTTCAGCCTCGGAAAGAGAGGGAGACCTTGTCTCTAAATAAAATAAAAATAAAATAATTCACGGCTAGGCACAGTGGCTCACGCCTGTAAGCCCAGCAGTTTAGGAGGCTGAGGTGGGAAAATTGCTTGAGCCTAGGAGTCCGGCCTAGGCAACATAGTGAAACCTTGTCTCTACAAAGAATACAACAACAACAACAAAAATTTAGCTGGGCTTGATGGTACACGCCTGTAGTCCCAGCTACTTGGGAGGCTGAGGCAGAAGGCTCACTTGAGCCCAAGAGGTTGAGGCTGTGGTGAGCTGAGATTGTGCCACTGCAATCCAGCCTGGGCAACAGAGTGAGACTCTGATTCAAATAATAACTATTATTATTATTATTCTACAATATTTAGTCAATATCCAGTGATATATTATAGTTTATTAAACTGGCCCCTAAAGTGAAGATGTATGTGAAAGTAATAATTAAGAGTTTTAAAAAAATCATTCCTTCAAGAAGGTAAGGTTAGGATTTCCTTATCTATTTGTACTTTTTTTTAAACCAAGAAAGAAAAATAACAGATGAGACTGAATGAATGAAGAAAATACCTTATCAGAGATGGTTGCAAAATTGAAATGTGGCTCATACATGTGAGGGGCTAGGGATGATGCCGTCTGCAGCAGTGCCCTCGCCTGCAGGGAAACAAAGAGAAATGCCAGAGGCAGATGAGCATATGTCAGCATACTTAGGATGTTTTGGAAAGAATTCTTCACCTCAGACAGGACCTTAATAAACATCATCGTGTGATAAACACATTCGACATTCCTCATGAAATAAAATGGCCTACTGAAATACAATTAACTATGAATATCTTGTAAAAATTATGTTAATAATAAATGTTTCTTTCTGAAAGAACTAGAAATAGACCTTCCATATGATCCAGCAATCCCCCTATTGGGAGTATACCCAGAGGAACTCAAGTCATTCTACCAAAAAGATACCTGCACATGCATGTTTGTTGCAGCTCTAGTCACAATAGCAAAAACATGGAACCAACCATGCTGCCCATCGAAGCTGGACTGGATAAAAAAAAATGTGCTACATATATACAATGGAATATTATGCAGCCATAAAGAAGAACAAACATATGGACTTTGCAGCAACTTGGATAGATTTAGAGTCTATCATACTCAGTGATCTATCACAGAAACAAAGAACAGAGTACCATATGTTCTCACTCATAAATGGACCTTGAACAGTTATCATAATACTACAAGAAAGGGATTGGCAGTAATGGGAAACTGCCAGGGGGTGGGGTGGAATTGGCAGTTGGGGGAAACTGCCAGGGGAGGGAGGGGCACACCTCATCAACAGGGGTACCTGCATAATGAACATTTGTATACCTAACCCTGAATTGTACCCCACATCTTTCAAATAAAGAAAAAATAAACAATAATAATAAATGTTTCCAAACACAGAGAAAATAAGAGAACTGAAAATTCACAGTAGATTTAAAGTAGTTGGGAACAACTGTTCTCATTAAGTTTATATTTCTATATGATATGAAATTTGGAAAAGTATCTTCTCAATACTAAATCCAGTTCTTCTTGGTCGAGTTTTGTTACTGCTCACTGATTAAGTTGACTCTAATGACCTGTTCTAGCATGTGAGAACAACAATAACAACAAAACCCATAGTCAATGTCAAAACCCAAATTTGTCTGCTGGACATCAGGCTGCCAACCAGCTCTGAAGTGAAATAGAAACAATGTGACAAGCTTTGTGTTCTCTAAGATACACAAAATACAAGGTTCACATGATTGTTTCCTATAGGCTCACAGGTTCGTCCACTGCAGAGACTACTGAGTGGCATGAGATGTCCATACACTGACTGAAGACCACAGGTTCAGCACAGAAGCTGCTGATCTCCACCCTCCAACGTGTCATTAACCTTGAAATTTCTCTCCATGGCCCTGAGGACAAATCTGTATGCCTTTTATTAAGTGAAAAATAAAATGGTATCAGTTCATATGGAATGGCAGATATTTTTAATGATAAAAATGGGATTCGAATCATGAAATCTTTCATCAAAATGTTTCAAGTCAATTGCACACTAGAGAAACCACAAGTGGACGGAAAACAAGACCACTAACATGAGAACAAAGATGGTCACAAAAAGCACTTGCTTCAAAGGACATGGGTCAAGTTCATGACAAAACAAGTACCCATGTTAGCAGAGTTAGTGTCTATAAACCACCAGATTTACTTTGGAAGAATTTATGAAATAAAGGTAATATCCAATGATGTTTCTTTCTCTGTTTTTGTTACAAGTTTACCACTATGCTTAAGAGACCATGTGAGAAGCTCAGTGTACCTGCGTGGTGCTCACCATATCTGTGACCTTGGGCAAAGTGATTCACTCTCCTAATCTCTGTTTCCTCATCTCCAAAATGGGGAATGTAATAACATTTATCCTTGATTGCCATTAATACCACATGAATATATTTGACATTTTACACATTCTGTTTTACATATAATAATAATAGGATGAGCGCAATGGCTCACGTCTGTAATTCTAGCACTTTGGAGGCTGAGGCGGGAGGATTGCTTAAGCCCAGGAGTTCGAGACCAGCCTGGGCAACATAATGAGACCCTGTTGCTAAAAAAATTTTTTTTAAATAACAAAAGCAGTCGGGCATGCCTGTAGTTCCAGCTACTGGCTGAGGTGGAAGGATCGCTTGAACCCAGGAGTTGGAGGCTGCGGTGAGCCATGATTGTACCACTGTACTCCAGCCTGGGGGACAGAGTGAGATACTGACTCAAAAAATTAAAAAATAAAATAAAATAAATAATAGTAATAATAATACAATTTATTGAGCACACCTACCAGGTGCTCAATAAATTGAAGTCCATACACTAACTGAAGACCACAGGTTCTACGCCAAGTGCTCCGTGTATGTGATATAACCTTCACCAAGACACCCTTGGGTTGGTGCTCTCAGGACTCTATTGCACATACCACACATTAATCCCACAGACACTGCCTGTGTGTCTCTCCCTCTCGCTGTTTATGATGCTGAGGATATAACAGTTCCATGGAAGACAAGGCCCCTGCTTCCATGCAGCTGATCTTCTGCTCTACATACAAAGAGGAAAACACCTGGAAAGTGCTAAGTGCTACCAAGAAAAAAAGGCAGGTGAGGAGACAGCGCCTGAGGGCTCTCAGACCAGCGCTGAGATGGCCTGTCAAGGGATGGCATGTGAGGTCTGAATGAAGAAAAGGAACTTGTCCTCACAGGGGTTGAAGGAAGAACACTCCTCAGGCCCCAGGGAAGACAGAGCTGCCTGTCTGCAGAACAGCAAGGCCGCAGGTGTCTCAAGACCGCAGAAAGGCAGGCACAAGACACAGTCAGAGAAGGCCAGAGGCCAGATGGCGGAGGCCTCCTAACCCACGGCTGAAGTCTAGATTTTATTCCAAGGCCAAGGAGAAGGCATAAGGGGATTTCCAGCCAAGGAGGAGTAAATAACCTTGTTTTATTAAGAAGCCTTGAGGTTGTGCTGGGTGGAAGTGAGAGCTGCACTGCTGCTGATGCAGGTGGAACAGGACACCAGCCAGGAAACTCCTGGGTCATCCAGGCAAGAGATCAGAGCAGGTTGAATGGTGGCAGGAGTGGAGACGTGGCCAGGTTTGGGAGGTGGCAGGACTCAACGTAGGACTGACAGGCTTGCTGAGTGCAAAGCAGATATGGGGTGATGGGGGAGGCAGTGGGGAAAGAAGTTTTAAGAGGGCTCCCAGGATTTGGCTGAGCAGCCAGAAGGTGGATGGGGATGGGACAGGCGGGATAGTTCACTAAGACAAGGAAGCCCATGGAGGTGCAGATTTGGCTTAATAAAATTAAATGTTCAAGCCAGGCGCGGTGGCTCATAAATGTAATCAGAGCACTTTGGGAGGCTGAGGCAGGAGAACTGCTTGAGCTCAGGAGTTCAAGACCAGCCAGTGCAACGTAAGAAAAGCAACTTGTCCTCTCTACAAAAAATTGAAAAATCAAAAAAATTAGCTGCTCATAGTAGCATGCACCTATAGTCCCAGCTACTTGGGAGACTGAAGTGGAAGGATCACCTGAGCCCAGGAGGTCAAGGTTGCGGTGGCTATGATCGTACCACTGCACTCCAGCCTGGGAAACAGAGTGAGACCCAGACTCAAAAAACAAATCAAATGTTCTGTTTTGGACTCAGAATGATTAAGTAACTTGTCCAAGGTCACAAGGTGAACCCATGACAGAGCTGGAGTTCAAATCCAGGCCTGTTCGACTCTAGAGTTCATTTTAAAATGACACTACATGCTGTTATGCCAGCCACACATGGCAGCCTTTCCCTGAAGAAAGGAGACTCTGTGCTGTACCGCTGCTGGTCCCCTGACCTGCTCGATGTGGCCCTTCCGCATCTCCAGCACCGCCAGGTTGTTGTAGGCCTCAGCGTGGTTGTTGTTGTTGACCAAAGCCAGTCGGAAGCACTGATGGGCCAGGTTCGTGTCTCCGATGCCCTACAAGAGAGAAGCCCATGCTCACACCCACGGTCCACACCTCCCTCCTGCCATCTCTCACTTCTTTCTTCATCTAAACCTCTTCTGCTGCCGTAGAAAAACACACAGTTTCAGAAGCCAATGTGAATTCTAAGTGGATTTAACTCCGGAATATGAAGTGAGTTATGATGACCCCAGAAACCTCAAAATTGCCGTGTAAGGCCATAACCAAACCTGAATTTACGGTATCGGAAATGTCCTCAAACTTTCTATGACAGACATCATGTCAGAAAGACAACATACCACTGCTACATGTCCCAAGTTGTACCAGACGTCGGCTGCCTCCTCTTCGTTTACAGCCAGAGAGAGGGCACGTTCAAACGAGGTCAGAGTCATATCATACTGCTGGGCATAGAAGCAGCACAGTCCCAGGTTGTTAAAAAGCTGACAGTTATAGACACCCATCTGCAGGAGTCGCCTTTCCAAAAAGGAGCACACAAGTGTTGGTGTCAGACCAACTTGATAAATGTCAAGACATACATATATTTTTTACAAAGTTAAAAATGAATTCATTTTATGATTTTTAACACTCCTAAGAATATAGACAAAAAGTGTTACAGTAAATGAAAAAATATTTAAAGCAAATACAAAAGCGTGTCTTTTCTAACAATGCTAGCTGGGGGAGTGAGTCCAGCAGCAAGGCCAGAAACAACTGAGTTTTTTTCCTCAAAAGTTGTGTTGGAGAACCAGTGAAGAAAATACACTGTCATATGAGGCAAACTCCACACATGTCAGTTTTGCGGCTCCGGTGCCCACAGGTCTGCTCCTGTGGTCTCCTCATCTCACCTGGGACACACTTAACATCTCAAAGCTTGCGGCAGAGGTTGAGCTGTTGTCACTCCCTGCACTTATGCGAAACTATGCCCGCTGGCTTCCAGGGAGCTTCACTTGAGGAAGACCAGGGCAACAGAGCATCCTCTGCCCCCTCCCCACACCCCCATGATCCCCTCAGCCCTCTCCTGAAACCCAAGAGCCCCGCTGGCTTCCACGCATCCCTAATCCCAAGGGAAAAAGGACAGGAGGGTTCAGATAAGCAAATGAAAATCCCGCCCAGCTGCCCTGACAAACCTGTGACCCACTTTGGGGCAAGAGAGTTGAGTCACTGCCTATGCACCCAGCTGTGTTTGTGCGATTACATTTTATGCCTCCAACAAACATTTGGAAAGAAGACTTGTCAGCTGCCAGTCATCTCTCTGTCTATTACTTAAGGATTGAAGAAAATACTATAATTTAAAACTACTTTCAGAAGATACAGGTAGGATAAAATAAACATGTATTTAAAAGAGAACCAGTGAACATCGTTTATTTATTTTTCTCAGTTGGAGCCTCACTCCATTACCCAAGTTGGAGTGCAGTGGCACGCTCACTGCCATTGCAGCCTCAACCTGCCAGGCTCTGGCGATTCTTCCACCTCAGCCTCCCAAGTAGCTGGGACTATAGATGTGCAACATCACATTCAGCTAATTTTTTTATTTATTGTAGAGATGAGGTCTCACCATGTTGCCCAGGCTGGTCTCAAACCCCTGGGTTCTATGAACTGAATGTGAGGCACACCTGTAAAAGCGGAGCGCGATTTCTGGCTGGTCGGAATAAAAGTGGTTGCTTCCGATGCATGCGATGGCCTCCACATGTGTGCTGTCCTGCTTCAAAACTTCTTTGTAGTATTCGGCTGCTGATGAACTATTGTTCATTTCCTGTTCTCCACCAAGACACACAAGCAATACTTTATTAATACTGGACAAGACATCAATTATTTTTTTCCGACCAATTTAAGACCATTCATTCAGCAAGTACTTACTGAAAGCCCACCACATGTCAGGGTCTGTTCTAGGCTCTGAGGACACAATATGAACAAAATGACAAAATCACTGTCCTCAAGGATGGTAGAAAAGACAAACAGATGAACAAATATGCAATGTGATATCAGGTGAGAGAAGTGACATAAAGAAAAACAGAAGGTCAGGGGGATGCTGCTTCAGAAGGGGTGGTGGAGGGCATTGCCACAGAGAGCTTCATGGCAGAGGAGGTACAACTTCCAAGAGAGACCAAACAAATGCATTTGCATTTTTTTTTTTGATTCAGGATCTCACTCTGTCGCCCAGGATGGAGCGCAGTGACACAATCATGGCTCACCACAATCATGGCTCACCACAGTCTCAACCTCCTGGGCTCAGGCAATCCTTCTGCCTCAGTCTCCCAAGTAGCTGGGACTATAGGCATGCATCACCATTCCTGACTTCTTTTTTGTAGAGATGGGGTCTCACTATGTTGCCCAGGCTGGTCTCAAACTCCTGAGCTCAAGCAATCCTCCAGCCTCGGCCTCCCAAAGTGCTAGGATCACAGACGTGAGCCACTGAGCCCAGCTATATTTACATTTTTAAATAATAACTTGGCTGTTAAATGAGGGACATATCAAAATAAGGAAGAGGAAGGTTAACTGTCCAGGTAAGAAATGATGGCCACCCA
This sequence comes from Tarsius wallacei, assembly GCA_963574415.1. NCBI lineage: Eukaryota > Metazoa > Chordata > Mammalia > Primates > Tarsiidae > Tarsius > Tarsius wallacei. The sequence continues at coordinate 6,701 of CAUYQG010222709.1, read as the reverse complement.
GCCTAAGTCCAGAAATACATACAAAATTAACATCGAAAGAACCCTTCTACAGTTATTACATGCTCTTTCTCAAATACTGACATTCGTAAACAAGAGCATCTAATGTATTCTATGAATGCCGCATTTCCCAAGGCCACGTTCAAGGTCCAAGGCAGGTCCATTCCTTATGAAGATTTCCCAGGCACCTTCCCCTCACAAAGTTCTCTTCTGCCTCTCAACTCACATGATGTTAATTACATGACCCACTTGCCTGCTCTTATCATGTGAGGACTCATGTTTTTGTTAGATTTTAATCACATTTCATCATAGTAAGAGATTAATTGCAAGAAGCACTGCACGATGCTTTTTTAAACACAGAATTTTTATTTGATATTTACTGATAGACTTATTTAGACACAGACTATATCACAGATCACTCTTTTGCATACTTTATATAAAGTACACATACATAAGCAAAATAGATTTAAAGCAAATTACAAGAAAGCCGTATTCTTTCATGTGAAGGGTCAAATTCTTCTGACTCCCTTTGTGACCTGGTCACCAATGGTCTGTGTTTCCACACAGTGTTGTTCCATGCACTGGTGATATGGCAGCTTATCACTGACAACTAATCACAATACATACTTATGGGGTGCAATGCAATGCCTTGACACAGGTACACCTTGTGGAATGCGCCTAATTAACACATGCATCACCTCACATACTTACCACTGTGGTGAGAACATTTAAAAGTCACCCTGAGTATTTCTTTTTTTGGGGGGGTTGGAGTCTCATTCTGTCGCCCAGGCTGGAGTGCAATGGCACGCTCACAGCCACCGCAGCCTTGACCTGCTGGGCTCTCAGCCTTCCAAGTAGCCGGAACTACAGGTGCACATGCTGTGGCTAATTTTTGATTTAATGTAGAGATGAGGTCTCACCAAGTTGCCCAGGCTGGTCTCGAACCCGTGGGCTCAGGCAATCCACACGCCTCGGCCTCCCAAAGTGCTAGGATTACAGACTGAGCCACAGAGCCCGGCCCACCCTGAGCACTTCTTAAGAGCATGCTCTACTATTGTCTCCAGAATTTTCTCCCAAGCCACCAACACTCATTCTGCCGTGCTGACACCTGTGATTTCTTGATCTCACCAGCAGGTGTCAACAAGAGCCTTTAGGCAATGATTATTAATCATTACCAAGTTTCTCATGCTACCAGGAAGAAATATCCAGTTGTCATGTAAGTAGTCCATGACAACTGCCATTTGGCCACAAAGATCAAAAGATGCTATCCATTGTAAGATACACCCCAACTTCAAAGATGTTTTTATTTTTATTTTTTATTTTTTGAGTTGGAGTCTCACTCTATTGTCCAGGCTGGAGTGCAGTGGCACACTCATGGCCACCTCAGCGTCGACCCACTGGGATCCGGTGATCCTTCCACCTCAGCCTTCTAAGTAGCCAGAACTACAGGCGCGTGCTATCACACCCGGCCAATTTGTGGATTTATTGTATAGACGAAGTCTCGCCAAGTTGCCTGGGCTGGTCTTGAACCCGTGGGCTCAGGCAATCCACTCACCTTGGCCTCCCAAAGTGCTGGGATTACAGGTTGAGCTACTGAGCCCAGCCCAAGAGATGTTAAAATGAAAAAAAAAAAAATTGTTTTTAGACTCCCTGAAATATGGTAAGTTAAGTTCCTTTTAGAGCAAGGTAATGGATGTACCTTAGCACAAAATTTAGTGTTTCTGGATCCTGAAAAATTAATTTAAAAAATCAAACAACTCTCAAAAATGTCCTTATCTTTTATTTCCATTAAAACAGAGGTCTCAAGATCCCTTTAACTTAAATATCAGACCTGAAACAATAAAAATCCTAGAAGAAAACCTGGGCAAACTCTTTTGGACACTGGTCTAGGCAAATAATTTATGGCTAAGACCCCAAAAGCAAATGCAACAAAAACAAAAATAAATAAGTGGGACTTTATTAAGCTAAAAAGCTTCTGCACAGCAAAAGAAATAACAGAGCAAATAGACAACCTACAGAATGAGAGAAGATATTCACAAATCGACCAAGGACTAATATCCAGAATCTACAAGGAACTCAAATCAGCAAGAAAATAACAACTCTGGCCGGGCCTGGTGGCTCAGCCTGTAATCCCAGCACTTTGGGAGGCCAAGATGAGTGGATTGCCTGAGCCCGTGGGTTCGAGACCCGCCCGGGCAACTTGGCAAGACCTCATCTCTACAATAAATCAAAAATTAGCATGGTATAGCACGCCTGTAGTTCCAGCTACTTGGAAGGCTGAGACGGAAGGATCGCCGGAGCCCAGCAGGTCGCGGCTGTGATGGCTGGCAGCGTGCCACTGCACTCCAGTCTGGGCAACGGAGTGAGACTCCAACTAAAAAAAAAAAAAAAGAAAAGAAAAGAAAAGAAAATAACAACGCTATTAAAAAATGGGCAAACAGCATGAAAAGACATCTCTCCAAAGAAGACATACAAATGGCCCAACAAACATATAAAAAAATGTTCAACATCACTCATCATCAGAAAAATGAAAATTAAAACCACAATGAGATACTACCTTATACCAGTCAGAATGGCCATTACTAAAAAATCAAATAGCAGTAGATGCTGGTGTGGCTACAGTGAAAAGGGGACACTTATACACTGTTGGTCGGAGCGTAAATTAGTACAACCTCTATCGAAATCAGTATAGAGATTTCTCAAATAACTAAAAGTAGATCTACCATTTGATCCAGCAATCCCACTAGTAGGTATCTATCCAAAGGAACAGAGGTCATTATACAAAAAAGATATGTTCATCACGGCACAATTCACAATTGCAAAGATGTGGAATCAACCTACATGCCCATCAACTGATCAGTGGATAATTAAAATGTATTATACATATAACACAGAATACTATTCAGCCAAAAAAAAGAATGAAATAATGTCTTTTGCAGCTACCTGGATGGAGAATTGGAGATCATCATCCTAAGTGAAGAAATGCAGGAATAGAAAACCAAATGCTGCATGTTCTCACTCATAAGCGGGAGCTAAGCTAAGGGTCTGCAAAGGTACAGAGAATGGTACAATGTATGTTGGAGATTCAGAGGGAGTGGTCGGGAAGTGGGGGAGCATTGAAAAATCACCTGTTGGGCACAATATGCACAGGTGGGGTGACAGGCACACTTAAAGCCCAGACTTCACACTATACAATGCATCCATGTAACCATTCGGATCCCTAAGGCTACTGAAATAAAATTTTAAAAAATTGTAAATTCCTTTAAAGTCTTAAAAATTGCTATGAATCCCAAAGAAGTGTTGGTTATATAGATTAACATTAGAAAATGAAACTGATATATTTTTAAACATTTATTAATTCATTCTAAATAACACATAATAAGCCAATTACATGTTAACATAAACAACATATTTTTATGAAAACTAACAGGCTCTCCCGAACGGAGAAGATCTGTAGCTTGTACCACCACGTCTGTGACAGGGTAGATTAGTCTAACTCGGAGACAGAAGGCTGATAAGTCCTTTTGGGCACAGACCTCAAGCCACATGCTCCAATTCAGCTTTTATCCGTAATAAAGTTAATGGCTTGACCTCTATTTGTCTAACTCCTACATCTATTCTCAGCTGCTTGAGGTGTTACTTCACAGTCTTGTAAAGCCTTAATGAGCCATTCACCAGTTGTTCCAAACCCAATGCTTTATATATATATAAAATACATATATCTTATGTGCTTTATATTTGCAATTCTTATTCAAAGACATCAGTATCCCACAGTGCAAGGTGGCAATGCCTAATGCAAAGGCGACTCAAGTTTTGAGTTCTATAAAATCACCTTAGGATACTCGTGTACTTGATTAATGGGCACAGAAATTAATGTATGCAATCTCGAGGAATTTTGGACTAAAACACTAATTTTGTAAATAACCTCATATGCAGTTTTCCAATTAAGTTTTGTAAACGTATGAAATGTAAGCTCATGAGTGACCCCATCGGGTCTCCTCCCACACTGGGAGCTTTTCTATCCTCTGAATAAATTCTCCTTTAAAAAAAAGAATGTGCTCATGCTTAAATAAACTTAAACCCTACAAAATTAAAGAGGCTCTGTTAATAATATCTTGAGTATTGTTCAAGAAATCTTGATTGTATAGAAGGACACATATGGATATGCATGTTTTAACCATAAGTAGAATCTATACATTCCAACGTGCAGTTTATTTTTTTCACTCAGTATCTTGATTCTTTCCATATCAAAACAAAAAGCTGTTCTTTTTTAAAAATTTTGCAGTGTTCCATCAATACATAGACCATAATTTACTTAACCAGTCTCTTTTTGATGATCCATCAGTTTCCCTTTTTTTAACCATAAAATATACTATAAAACTATCTTAGTAAATATCTTTGTGTATGTGGATGAAAACATGCATAAGGAAAAGTCCTAGAAGTGGAACTGCCAGGTCAAGGAACATGCACATTTTAAAATCCCATCCTAACTGCAGGCAGCCTCAAAACAGCTGTGGCAATGCACTCCCACCAGTAAGGTCTTACGCGGAGTCCACACTTCTCCACACCCTCAATGACCCAGAAGCCACGGCACCTCTTCATCTCTGCCAATCTGATTAACCAAAAGATGGTACATCACTGCTGTTTTCAGCATTTATTGAATTATGACAGGTTAGGCTCTGTACACATCTGGTACCTGCAGCTCCCCTTCTGAGCAGCCAGCTCATGCCCTTTGTCAGTTTCTCTGCCCTATCCTAGCTTTTGTCTTTTGAGTACTGGTTTGGGTATATGAAGAGCTTGGGTGGGACACTGCCCTCCTAAACCCAGGACAGCTGGAGGCAGAGCCGTGACTTAAGGCTACCCAGGCACTGACTCTGACTTCTCATTCCAGAAGCAGTGAGCCTGTGCTGATGCCGACTTCAGTTCAAAGCCAGGAGCCCCGTGTTTATACATATTATCCTTGGAGGAAAAGCCCAGAGGGTTCAAGTGGGTCTTCCAGTGGGTATCATCGAGCCCCGAGTACACAAGGATGGTGGTTTAGGCAAAAAGCACTGAACGTGTCTGCCATCTCATCTTTGCAGCAACTGCACTTGCACGGAGAGTCCATGGCCACTGTGGAGGACACCAGGAAAGCAGGAGCCTCTGGAAAAGCCAGCCAGGGTGTGCTACCCTCCAGCGGCTCTGAGGAAACGCCTCATGTCCATGAGTGTTCACATCCCTGACTAAATCAATGAGAATTTATAAGTGTGTGTGCATAGGCATTTGTGTGTGTACAAATCTCCCATTTTTTAAGCAATGTGTAGATCGAAAATTAAAAACAGTCTTAGGCTGGGCATGGTGGCTCATGCCTATAATTCTAGCATTTTGGGAGGTCAAGGTGGGAGGACAGCTTGAGCCCAGAAGTTTGAGACCAACGTGGGCAATACAGTGAGACTCTATCTCTACAAAAAAAATTAATAAAAATTAGCCAGGTGTGGTGGTACATGCCTGTAATCCTAGCTGAGGTGGGAGGATTGCCTGAGCCCGGAAGATCAAGGCTGGGATGAGCCAGGATCATGCCACTGGACCCCAGTCTGGGGGACAGCGAGACCCTGACTAAAAAAAAAAAAAAAAAAAAAAAAGGAGTCTTTTGTCAGTACCAGGCATTTGATATTTCTACCTTTTGTCTTGGTTCAGTTTTTTCCTTCTTTGTCGTTGCTCTATAGAAAACTGAACCTTCGCGTTCTCTTGCACGGAGAGTCCATGGCCACTATGGAGGACGCCAGGAAGGCAGGAGCCTCCAGAAAAGCCAGCCAGGGTGTGCAACCCTCCAGCGACTCTGAGGAAACGCCTCATGCCATGAGTGTTCACATCCCTGACTAAATGAATGAGAATTTATAAGTGTGTGTATTATACCAATGTATTATATCAATCCTTCCTTCTATAGCTTTATGCCATGCTTAGAGAAAGCTTGCCCATCTCAGTTCATGCAAACCATTCATGTGTGCTTTCTTCTGGAACTTTCATGGTTTCTTTTTTGAAATTTTAAGACTCTTAAGTTTTACATCTCACAGTAATGGATTCTTTTATTATAAACCATTACTCACTCAGCTCTATATTTAAGTCATTTACTAAATAATCCAACAATAGGCAATATGCAGCATATCTTAAATTTTCATATATGAACATATGTGGACTCGGCTTGTTCCTTCAATGTATTCCTACATCAGAATTGTTTGAATTATACTAGCTCTAGAATAGATTTTATTAATGCAGACTTAAAATAACATTTTCAAGTATAGAAATGCCACTTCAAGTATATAACAAACTTTGTGACATTTAAATGATTTTTTAAAATTTTTGTTTTAAAGATGAGTACAATTCAGGGTTAGGTATACAAATGGTCATTGTATAGGTAGTTTGGGCCTTACTTTGGTCCCCACTTCACCTGGTTTGAGATCAGGTACCCTTATTGATGAAGTGTGCCCCCAGTCAGTTTCCTACTACTGCCAATCCCTTTCTTAGAGTATTATGATAATTGTTTACGGTCCGCTTATGAGTGAGAACATGTGGTACTCAGTTCTTTGTTTCTGTGATAGATCACTGAGTATGATAGACTCTAAATCCATCCAAGTTGCTGCGAAGTTCATAATTTTGTCCTTCTTTATACCTGTGTAATATTCCATCATGCATATGTACCACTTTTTAAAATCCAGTCCACTTTT
>CAUYQG010222708.1:0-19108 GCA_963574415.1 Tarsius wallacei | reverse complement strand
GCAGTGGCCGCTCCCGGCCACCGCAGCCTCGACCTGCTGGGCTCCGGCGATCCTTCCGCCTCAGCCTTCCGAGTAGCCGGAATTACAGGCGCGCGCTACCACGCCCGGCTAATTTTTTTGATTTATTGTAGAGATGAGGTTTTGCCTGCCCAGACGGGTCTCGAACCCGCGGGCTCAGGCAATCCACTCACCTCAGCCTCCCAAGGCGCGGGATTACAGGCTGAGTCACCGAGCCCGGCTTGATTTTATTTTTTAAACAAGTTTTTCACAGTGTTAATATAAAATGTTTTTTAAAAATTTTCATTTTTTTAGTAAATTATAAAAAAAGATTTTATGTGCTTCATGGTGTCATATTGTCTTTTGTAGATATTTTGATTATCTGGAAAACTGAGTCTCCTCTTTATCAAAGAGCAAAAGTGTTTGCTTTTTGAAATAATTATTACTGTAACTAAATGAATATTATTTTGCAGTGACCTGTGATTCTAATTTGATTTAGTGTTTTAAACTTTTCCTATTTTGACCAAGTGCTTTAAACCTTTGCTGCATTTGACAGACTTCCCAAAATTATATTTCAAAATCGAAACGTAAGTCTTTTTGACATTTAACTAACTTTGAGATGTTACAAGAGCCAATGAAGCTTCCAAAAGAGAGATAATAAAAAAGGTTATTTGATATGCTCAATTATATGGAAAAGTGTTTTTTAATAATAAATAATATTTAAACTTTTTTGAATGATATTTGATAATGTGTTATTAGTATGTGTTCCAAAGTTGTATGTGATTCCTAAAAATCTGAAAAGTCTTGGTATATGTTATTAGTCTTAGTTATGACTATTATGTTAAACTATTGTAGGCCACACAAAAAATGACCACATTTCTTGTCAATTGCATATTTAACCATGGCCATTTTAAGTCATGTGTCTACAGTCATTTGTTTTAAGCTGATACTTATTTTCTGAAAGCTCTTTGCAAATCCTAAAATATTTTGTCTTTAAGGAAGTTCATGGAAAAGACTGCAACAAGTAGTCTTGAGCACAGGTTTCCAGTAACTTTAAGATCATATCATTGGACTGGGTAAACAATTTCAGAACTTTAATATGAAAAACTAGACTCATCAAATTGTTAACTCAACATCAAGCAAAATAATAACGAATTACATCAGACCAAAATAATTTTAATAGCTTTTTTGTTTAAAATATTGCTGATTCTTTTTATGTTTTTCTTTTCAGAGCTGAGGGCTTTTTTTTTTATTTCTTAAACTTTATAGAAATCGAGTAAAATGTACTTCATGAACAAAATCTAAACATTTACCATTCTCTGATCCTTTTAGAATTTGGAAACTATTTCTGAGTGTTCTTATTTTTTTGGCAACAGAGTTATTTAAATAAATTCAGTAAGAATCTGTTCCCTTTTGTGACACAACACAATTAAAGATACTGGTTATTTTACCAAGGCTTTGACTAAAATGTCATATTTTCAGATATGATGAGACAGCTTTAAGAAACTGAGGTTGACATTATGAAGCCAATAGAAGCTTTTGGAAAAACTGTCCCGATACCTTAAATACATGGTTCACATGGTTGCCTTGTGGTAAGTAAAGAATGTCACTTTCTGACAGACCCAGGACACTTAAGATATTTCTGAGACATTGAGAAGAGAAAAATTTACCACATTTGTACAGGTATGACAAAGTTTGAGGGCAAATCAAATCCTTGGCTTGGCTTTCTAGCCCTGAGAAGTTTCTAAAAATCTAATCTTATATTACTTATAAAAAATTACAGCAAAGTCAAGTTAAAAAGAGACCATATGATAAATCAGTTTTCTGATTGTACTGTATGCAAATAGTTGGGCCAAGTATAAAAATACTTAGACTTGTTTTCCAAATGAATTGATCTTACTATGATTTACGCTTGGTGGAAAAAGGGAAAAATTGTGTTTCAGAAAAAAAAAAACCCTATGATTAGATTCCATCTCTTTTGTGAGATTTTATTATTTGCTTGAGATCTGGATTAAATCCCAAATTCTTAGTTTCTTCCAATACCTGGCTGTGACTCTACAGATTAACATTATACTTTTCCTCCCACATTTCTGACTTGGAATCACTAAAAATTTAAACTGCCTTTTTCCTAAGGCCCTCCAGGCTGAAGCTAGTCAAACTGACTTTGAAGAAAAATCATTGCAACAGTTTATAAATGAACAAACTATATACACAAGCAACAATCCAGAAAAATATGACAGACTCTCAGCTGATATCCTCCAGATTCTAGAAGAAACTAGTTTATAGACTACTTCAAACATTAACCTTTGTTTTTCTTCTGATTCTGTAGAAATGCCTCTTATTAAAGATTTTTTGTCTGCATTATATAGAGTCCTAGCTTTGAGAGCCCATTGACAAAGCTCATCTCCTGAAATGAGACATAACTTTAATTGAACTGGCCTATTCCCTGAAACGAGAGACTGGTTTGTGAAACCCTTTGCCATTCTGCTACTAACTCAAATTTTCTCTCCATAATCACAAACTCAACTTTCAGTGTATAAAACTTCAAAGGAAGTTTCAGACAGGAGAATGTTGAGGCTCAGAAATGGATGCTTTAAAATATGGCACCCTGGTATGATGATTAATTCAACTTAAAGGCCCTTGGAGACCAGCAGACACTGAAATTATTCTCTGAAGATCCCTAACCTATCTAAAGTTCAAATATGCCAAAGAAGAAAGCAATTACCTCTGGTATCTCTCCTGAGTTTTTATTAACTCATATCACAGACAAAAAAGACTAATGTCTATCAACAAATCTGGACAGACTTTTACCACAAACCACTATCTTCTAGTTCAGTCCAATTCAGTATTTCACAAAGAGTCATTTACTAGCCATTGTCTGTTCTACAGATCCAACATATTTTGTTTCAGGCCATTTTTTGTTCTCCAAACCCCTTCATTTCCCCTAAAATCATTTACTGTTGCCCCAAACACCACACTTTCCCTATCTACCCTCCCCTATGAAAATGGTTATATGAATAAGCACCTGTAACCAATGAATTGTAGAGTAATCCTTCTCCTATAATTCCCCTGTGTAATTTATGTTAAAATAAAATTTGTATGCCTTTTCTCCCATTAATTTGCCTGGTGTCAGTCAACTTTCATCAATCATTCAGAGGGTGAAGGGGAAATTTTTCCTTGGGCCCTACAAAAGTCGTCTCCAAAGAGAGAGGTGATTACTAAAATGACGTTTGTATATTTCTCTTATATAATCATGGCTAAACATTTAGAAGATAATATAAGATTATCTCTATACAACCTTGGTTAGTATTCTCATTAACTGAAATGAGAAATAACAGCAGACACTGAAAACATTAAAAGTAAAAAGAAATATTTAAATAACATTAAATCAAAGAGGAAATCACAAGGGAAATTACAAAAGATATTTTTTAAAAATGAAAACAAAAGCACTAAATATCAAAACTCATGAGATACAGTGAAAACAATGCTAAGAGAAAAATTATAACTGCAAATATTTACATCAAAAACAGAGAAAGATCTTCTTAACCTTCCAACTTTACACTGTAAAGAACTAGAAATAAAAGAACAAACTAAACACAAAGATAGCAAAAGGAAAGAAGCAGTAGTGATTGCATTGAAAATACATACAAATGAGAACAAATAAAAAAACAATAAAGAAGTCAATGAAACCAAAGTTTGGCTTATCAAAAAGATGAAGAAAATTGACAAATCTTTAGATAGATGACTATGGAAAAATAAAGAAGCAAAAAATACTTAAAATCAGACTTGAAATTTAGCATATTGCTTGGGCAGGAGGATGGCTTGAATCCAGAATTTTGAGATCAGCCTGGGCAACACAGTAAGACCTCATCTCTACAGAAAATAATAATAATAATAAGCAGGCATGGTAGCACACATCTGTAGTCCAGCTCTTTGGGCGGCCGAGGTGGAAGGATCATCAGAGCCCAGGAGTTCAAGGCAGCAGTATACTGTGATCATGCCACTACACTCCAGCCTGGGCAACAAAGTAAGACTCCAACCAAAAAAAAAAAAAAAGAAAAGAAAAGAAAGAAAAGAAGGAAGCAGAAAAACAGGATATTATTACCTATAACAGAAGGTTTAAAGGATTATAAGATAGTACTATGAGCAATTGTATGCCAACAAATTGGATAACCTAGATGAAATGGACAAATTTCTAGAAACATACAATTTCCCAATATTGAATCATAAAGAACTAAAAAAAATATATAAAGAGACCTATAACTAGTAAAGAGATTGATTTAGTAATCAAAATCCTACCACTCTCACACACAAAAAAAGCCCCGTATCAGATGGTTTCCTTGGTGACTACTACCAAACATTTAAAGAAGCATTAACCATCATTCTTAAGCTCTTTCAAATAATTGAAGAAAAGAAACATTTCTAAATGCATTCTATGGGACCAGTATTACCCTGATAACAAAGCCAGCAGAGAGGATACAAGAAAAGAAACCTATAGATCAATATATCTAATGAATAGTAAAGTATAAATCCTCAAAAAAATAATTATACTCCACAATCAAGATTTATTCCTGAAATGCAAGGATGGTTCAACATATAAAAATTATTCAATGTGGGCTAGGCACAGGTGTGAGATTTGCCTGAGCTCACAGGTTTGAGACCAACATAGACAACTTGGAGAGACCTCATCTCTACAATAAATTTTAAAAAATCAGCCAGACATAGTGGCACATGCCTGCAATTCCAGGTACTTGGAAGGCTGATGTGGAAGGATTACCTAAGCCCAGCAGGTCAAGGTTGCAGTGGTTGTGAGTGTGCCTGTTTACTCCAGCCTGGACAACAGAGTGAGACTCCTACTCAAAAAAAAAAGTATTCAATGTAGTATATTACATTAGCAGAATTAAATTTTTTAAAAAGACCACATGATTATCTCAATTGATATTTTTAAAAAAGCATTTGATAAAATTCAACAAACTCTCCTGGAAAAAAAAAATAACACTTAATAGTCTAGGAATAGAACTAAACCACATTAACATAATAAAGGCTATATATAAGCCACTCCCAGCTAACATTTTACCTAATAGCAGAAGTTTAAAAGTTTTTCCACTAAGATCAAGAAAAAGAAAAGAATACCCATTTCTACCACTTTTATTTAATACAGTATTCAAAAACCTGGGCAGAGCAATTATCCAAGAAATATAAGAAAAAAAAACCCTCTAAATTGAAAAGGAATAAAATTATCTTTCTACACAGATGATATGATCTTATAAGCTGAAACTCGAAATATTCCACAAAAAACTGTTGGCACTAATACACAAATTCAGTAATATTGCAAAATACAAAATCAATACCCCAAATAAGTTGCATTTCTATACACTAACAGTGAACAATCTGAAAAAATTAATAAAATAATTCCATTGCCAATAGAATCAAAAATAATGAAATACAAATAAACTTAACTGAAATGAAAAGTTGTACACTGAAAACTACAAAACATTGCTGAAAGAAATTTTTTAAAAACACAAATAAATGGAAAAACATTTCTGTTCATGTATTTGAAGAACTAATATTGTTAAGATGTCAATAGCAACCAAATGATCTACAGATTCAGTACAGTCCCTATCAAGATCTCAATTGTATTTTTTCACACACACAAAATCCATCTTAAAATTCATGTAGTATTTCAAGTAATGTCGAATAAAGAAAACAATCTTGAGAAAGACAAACAAATTTGAAAGACTCATACTTCCTCTTTTCAAAACTTACTGCAGCTATAGTAATAAAAACAGCATATATTACTGGCATACATACATATATATCAACCAGTGGAATGGAATAAAAGCCTAGAAATAATTGCTTGCATATATGATCAAATGATTTTAGAAGGGTACCAAAGCTACTCAGTGGAGAAAGAACATTTTTTAAAAAATAAATGATGCTAAGTAAACTGGATATCCACATGCAAAAAAAATAAAAAATGAATTGGACTCTTACTTTATGCCATATATAAAAGTTAATTCAAAATGGGTCAAAGACCTAAACCTAGGAGCTAAGACTATAAAACAAAATTGTTATAAGAAAGCAAGGAAAAAGCTTCATGACCTAGGATTTGACAATGACTTATTGGATATGACACCAAAAATACAGGCAACAACAACAAAAATAAAGCAGATTTCATCAAAATTAAAAACTTTTGTGCATCAAAGAATACTATCACTAGAGTAAAAAGAGAAGCCATGAAAAGAGAGAAAATATTTTTTTCAATCTGATGAGAAACTAATATTTGAATAGATAAAGGATACCTACAACTCAGCAACAAAAAAGAAAACAACCCAAATAAAAATGAGCAAAGGGCTGGGCGCGGTGGCTCAGCCTGTAATCCCAGCACTTTGGGAGGCCGAGGCAAGTGGATTGCCTGAGCCTGCGGCTTCGAGACCAGCCCAGGCAAGTTGGTCATGACCTCCTCTCTACAATAAATCAAAAATATTAGCCGGTGTATTAGCACGTGGCAGTAGTTTCAGCTACTTGGAAGGCTGAGGCAGAAGGATCACTGGAGCCTAGCAGATCGATGCTGGGGTGGCTATGAGCATGCCACTTCACTCCAGCCTGGCCAACGGAGTGAGACTCCAAATCAAAAAATAAAAAATAAAAATGAGAAAAGGATATTTTTCTAAAGAAGATACACAAATGACCAGTAAGTACATAAAAAGATCCTCAACATCACACTAATCATTGGAGAAATGCAAAGTAAATCACAGTAAGATACCAACTCACAACCATTAAAATTGCTATCTTATAAACAACAACAACGACAACAAAATACAAAGTGTTGACAAGAATGTGGAGAAATGGCCGGGCTCGGTGGGTTAGCCTGTAATCACAGCACTTAGAGAGGCTGAGGCGAGTGGATTGCCTAAGACCATGGGTTCAAGACCAGCCCGGGCAACTTGGTAAGACCTCGTCTCTACAATAAATCAAAAATGAGCCGGGCATGGTAGCAAGCACCTGTAGTTCCAGCTACTTGGAAGGCTGAGGCAGAAGGATCACCGGGGCCCAGCAAGTCGACACTGGGGTAGTCGTGAGTGTGCCACTGCACTCACCCTGGGCGACAGAGTGAGACTCCAACTCAGAAAAAAATAAAAAAGAATGTGGAGAAATTAGATTAGAACTCTTGTCCAATACTAGTACGGAGTTAAAATGGCGCAGTCACTATGGAAAATAGTGTTCTATGCTTAAAAGAAATTAAACATAAAATTAACATGTAGTTCACCAATTTCACTTCTAGGTATATATCCAAAAGAAACGAAAGCACAGACTTAGATATCTGTATCAACGTTCATAGCATCATTGTTCACAATGGTCAAAAGGTGGAAAAACCCAGATATTCACTAAAAAAAATGAACAGAGAAACAAAATGTGATATATACATACAATGATATAGACATAAAACAGTCTTAAAAAGAAATGGAATTCTAACAATGTCACAACATGGAATGGACCTTGAAGACATCATGCTAAGTAAAATAAGCAGATACAAAAGAACAAATGTTGTATGATTACACTTCTATGAGGTGCTCAGAATAGGTAGATTTATAGAATTGGAAAGTATAATGGTGGTTGCCAAGGGCTGGAGGGACAGAGAAATGGGGAGTTATTGTTTAACGGCAAGAGAGTTTTAGATCTGGATAATAAAATGCTTTGAAAATAGATGGTGATGATGTTGCAAAACAACAAAATGTATTTAATGCCACTGCACTGTACACTTTAAAATAGTTGCTATGGCAAATTTTAGGTTATGTGTTCTTTTCCACAGTAAAACTGTTAAAAAGGAAATGCATTAAAATTATTTATATGCCAACAGATATGGTAACTTAGAAAAAAATGTTTTAACTTCTTGAAAAACACAACTTTTCAAAACTTACCCAAAGATAAATGAAAAGTCAGAATAGATGTACATTTCTTTAAAAAGCTGAAACATAATTTAGAAATTCCCAACAAAGAAAACCCTAAGTCTGTATGGCTTCATCAATATATGCTATGATATAATAAATAGCACCTATTTTACTCAAAGTCATTCAGAGAACACAGGAAACAAAATATTTCCAAATTCAGTTTATGAAGCCTAAATAGTCCTGATATCAAGATCTGACAAGACATTACAAGAAAAGAAGAAATCTGGAAACCAATGCCTCTCTAGAAGATAGATTTTAAGTAATCAACAAAATATTAGCAGATACATTCTAACAATATATAAAAAGGATAATGTGATACGTTCAAGAGATTTCAAAAAAAAAACATTTTATAATGTTAAAACCCCATTTTTGTAAAAACAAAAAATCATTTAACACACAAAAAACTAAAAATACCTCAAATAAATAAATAATGTACACACACAAATCCTAAGGTCAAAAATGAGGCAAGGATATGCACTCTCATTTCCTCTACACATCATTGTAACTGTAGGAACTAGCTAGTACACTAAGATAATAGATAGGTCGATGGTAGGGAGATAGATAGATAGATAGATAGATAGATAGATAGACAGATAATGATAGACATATAAAAAAGGACGATAATGTTTATATGTTGCATAATTTTATGTGCAGAAAATCCAAAAGGATATACAAATTAATTGCTAGAATAATTACATTAACCTTAAAAAGGTCAAGAGACAATGCACTAAAATTAATTGCACTTCTATATCAAGAAAACCATAAAAAAGAAATGGAAATGAATTTAAAAGAAATTATCTTTTATAAACACCAAATATATTTAACATGCTATTTTAGTGAACTCTATCCAAGACTTCCACAGTGGATACTAACAAAAATTTAGGAGAGAATTTACCAAATAACTGAATAAATGGAATAATATTTATATTTATGGTTTGAAGAAATTCAATATTGTAAATATATAAATGTCTTTAAATTGACCTATAGATTTGATGTAATGCCGATCAATATCCACGCAGGATTTTGATTCTAAGTTCTACAAACCAGAATGAGAGGACCAAGGACAGTCAAAAATCTATATAGAAAAGTCTTTTTTACCCAAACCAGGTAAGGATCTAACAAAGAAAGAGAACCACAGGCCATTATCCTTGGTGAACATAGATGCTAAATTTGCAGCAAGACTCTAGCAAACAGGATCTAACAATGCATCTCAAAAATCATCCACCATGACCAAGTAAGCTTCATCCTCATAATGCAGAGCTGTTTCAACATCTGCAAGACCGTAAAGGTAATTAAATACATCAGGAGATGTAAAAACAAAAAACACATGATTATATCATTAGAGGTAAAAAAAGCTTTCGATAAAATCCAGCACCCCTTCTTGATAAAAACCCTTGAACATCTAGGCATAAATAGAACATACCTCAAAGTAGTAAGAGACATCTATAAGAAACCCACAGCCAACATATTGCTAAACAGACAGAAATTGGAACAATTCCCCTTGAAAACCAGAACAAGAAAAGATGCCCACTCTCACCCCTCTTGTTCAACATAGTTTTGGAAGTCCCAGCTAGAGCAATAAGAACAGAGAAGGAAATCAGGGGTATACAAATAAGAAAGGAAGAAGTCAAGTTATCTCTCTATGCAGATGACATGATTCTTACCTCAAAGCCCAAGAAAATCTGTCAAAAACCTCCTTGAACTGATAAAAAAAACTTTGACAAAGTCTCAGGATATAAAATAAATGTGCAAAAGACAGTCACATTCCTATACACCAACAATAAACAAACAGAACCCCCCCCCCCAAACAAACGCACATCCCATTCACAATAGCCACCAAACAAAGGAAATACCTTGGCGTTTTCCTAACCAAAGAAGTGAAAGACCTGTACATTGAAAACTACAAAACACTGCTCAAAGAAAACAAAGATGACACAAACAAATGGAAAATTATTCCATGCTCATGGATTGGAAGAATCAACACTGTAAGACTTCCATCCTATCCAAGACAATCTACAAATTTAACACAATACCCATTAAATTACCAGCAGCATTCTTCTCAGACCTGGAAATGACAATACAGAAATTCATATGGAAACATAAATAACCACAGATAGCCAAAACAATCCTCAGCAAAAAAACAAAATAGGAGGTATCACATTCCCAGACTTTAAACTTTATTATAAAGCTACAATAATCAAAGCAGCCTAGTATTGGTACAAGAACAAGCATATGGACCAATAGAGCAGGATAGAGATTCCAGAAGCAAAACTTCAATTTCTCAACCAACTCATCTTCAACAAAGCATCCACCACCAACCACTGGGGAGAGGAGAACCTATTCAGTAAATGGTTCTGGGAAAACTGGCTGACCACATGCAGAAGATTAAAATAAGACCCCTACCTATCACCGTACACAAAAATCAACTCTAAATGGATCAAAGAGCTTAACATAAAACCTTAAGCCATAAGAACCTCAGAAAATGCAGGAGACACTCTTAAGAAAATTGGAAATGGCAACCAATTTCTCATCAAAACCCCAAGTTCCCATTCCATAAGAGATAAGATAGACAAGTGGGACCTCATCAAATGGACAAGCTTCTGCAAAGCAAAAGAAACCATCAAGAGATCACAGAGACAACCCACAGATTGGGAAAAATTATTTGCCAACTGTATATCTGACAAAGCCCTAACAACTAGGACTTACAAGGAATTCAAACATGCCGGAAAAAAAAAAAAAAAAAAGACTCATTACAAAGTGTGCAAAAGATATGAATAGACAGTTCTCAAAAAAAGACATATGAGCAGCCAACAGATACATGAAAAAATGCCCAACCTCACTAATCAAAGAAATGCAAATTAAAATCACACCGAGATACCACCTAACTTCAGTCAGGATGACTATCATCAATAACTCAAAAAACAACAGATGCTAGAAAGGATTTTGGGGAAAGGGAACACTTCGACTGTTGATGGGAGTGTAAACTACTACAAGCCCTGTGGAAAACAGTTTGGCAATTCTTAAAAGATCTAAAAATCGACCGTCTGATCGCTGAAGCCCAGCAGGTCAATGCTGCAGTGGCCGTGAGTGTGCTATTGCACTCCAGCCTGGATGACAGCGTGAGGCACCACCTCAAAACAAACAAACAAACAAACAAACAAAACAAAACAAAAAAATGGACCTTCCATATGACCCCTGCAATCACCCTACTGGGAATATACCTGGAGGATTTCAAATCACTCTATGAAAAACATACCTGCACATGCATGTTTACTGCAGCATTATTCACAATAGCAAAAACATGGAATCCACCATGCTGCCCATCAAAAGAGGACTGGATAAAAAAATGTGGTACATATACATGATGGAATATTATGCAGCAATAAAGAAGGACAAAATTATGAACTTCATAGCAACTTAGATGGACTTAAAGTCTGCAATCGTGAGTGATCTATCACAGAAATAAACAACTGAGTATCACATGTTCCCAATCATAAGCAGACCTTGAACAATTATTGTAATACTCTAAGAGAGGGATTGGCAGTAGTGGAAAACTGTCAGGGGAGGGAGGGGCACACCACATCAACAAGGATACCTGCATAATGAATATTTGTATATCTAACCCTAAATTATACCCCATATCCTTAAAATTAAAAATTTTTTTAAAAAAGTATTTTCAACTAGTGGTGCTGAAACAACTAAAAAGCAAATAACAACAACAATAACAACAAAATTTTAACTTCAACATCATAAACAAAAAGCAATTCAAGGCAAATCATAGCCATATATGTGAAAATTGTAACTATAAATTTATTTAGCAGAAAACATCATAATAGTCTTTATGAACTTGGTGTAAGTAAAGTTTTCTTTAGTAGAACACTAAAATGCCCCCATTTTTTAAAAAGGGGATATATTGCCTTACTTAAAATTACAAATTTCTCAATAAAAATATACCTCAATGTATTTTTCACATGTGTAATATACAGTTTCTTAATAAGTGAAAAAGCAAGACAGTGATTTGGAGAAAATAATCTCAATACACATATCTAAAACAGGCTTTGTATCCAGAACAGATCAACATCCCTCTACAATGCCTCAAAAATAAAAAGAAAATTGAATTAAAAATTATTTACCAGGACTCAGACAAGCATATCATAAAAGAATATACCTGAATGGCCAATACTCATACATCAAAGTGTGCAACATATTGGTCATAAGGGAAATACAAATATAATCTGCATTGTAATACTACTTTCATCTGTCAAAATGACTGGAAAACGTTGTTGGTAAGAATGTGTGGCAACAACAAATCTCATAATTTTGATGAAAATGTTAAATTGAAGACCACTTTGAAAAACTTTTTAGCAATCTCTAATTGTTACACAGGAATTTCACTCTTAAGACCCTAAAAAAACGAATCTAAATTTTCTAAGACTTGGACCAGAATATTCATAGCAACCTTGCTCATAGCTGCCAAAAGATAAGAATACATGAAATGCTCAAAACAAAAGAATATATAAACAACAAAACTGATGTATTCATATTAATGGAAAATTCCTAAGCAATAAAAAAGGACAAGCTAATATATGCAACATGAATAAATCTCAAAAGCATTATGTTGTATGAAAGAAATCAGATATCTAAGAATATATATTGCGTGATTTATTTTAACATTAAAACCAGACACGACTAATCTACGATGATAAAAATAAAAATAATGATTAGGACTCTGGTTGAGAGAGGATTGAAATGAGGCAAAGGAAACATTGTGAATAATGGAAATATTCTCTATCATAAGCTAGATGATAGTAAAAAGAAGTATATAGCTTCAAAAATGCATAAGTCTGTATTTTTAGCATGTATGTATTTTACTGTGTATAAATTATGTACTCTTGAAGTACTGCTTCCATATAAAATTTGAATGTTAAAACAATGCTCAAGTGTGCTTATAGACTGTTAATGTGAGTAATTGCTACTTCATTCATAAATTTTTGTTCATTTATGATTGTAACAATAAAAAGTTATAAGTATAATTGTGGTTCTCTGTAGGTATCACAGTAATTGCCTGTTCACATACACATAATACATACTGTGTACAATTTTAATAGAATTTTTGCTAAATTCTCTTTACCTATAAATAAGAGTATATATTAAAATGTGAATGTATCTTTGTTGACTCTAATCATAAAAATGAGATCTTTTATATTGTACCCATTCTATTTTTCTAGTAGTTTTATTGAACTTTCAATAGTATCAGGTTTGATTGATTAAAAATAAATATGTTTCTTTACCATAGATAACTTGAGAAGTATTTCTCTAAAACACATACAATTGAACAGGAATTAGTATATGAAATTGTGAGAAATATTAAGAGCTACAGATCAATAATTAAATATCTCCAATCAAAATTGGCTCAAAACAACAAACAAGTATTTCTCAGAGTAGAAAGTAAAATTTGCCAATAAACACTTGAATAGATGCTCATCCTCATTAATCAGAGATGTAAATTTTTTAAAAGAAAAGAAAAAAGGAAAAGTCTCTGATAAAGCTGCATACCGTATGGTTTCAACTATATGATGTTGTGGAAAAGGCTCAACTATGGAGACAATAAAAAGATCAGCGATTGGGTGAGGCTGTGGGGAGAAAGGAAGGGATGAATAGGTGGAGCACAGAGGATTTGGGGGGCAGTGAAACTATTCTGTAAGATATCATAATGATGATATAATATGTGCAATTATTGGTGATTCTCGCAATACTTGGCTCTCTTATATTCTTGATCTCCTGTACAAAGTATTTCAGAGTCTATTTAGCTGAATATTTTGGACATTGAATTGACTATCTGGCATTCCACTGGACCTAAGAGTCAACTAAAGAACTCAGATTAGATAGATTAGATTAGATTAGATAGATAGATAGATAGATAGATAGATGATATTTTATGAATTGATTTTAAAAGATATTAAATGATAATTGTCTCTTGTTTTAATGTTAGTTGAAGCATAAAGGACAATAATTAGCTAAATTAATAATAATTTCAATCCAGTAATTTGTTATTTAGTTGTATCTATTCTTTTTTGTTGTTGTTTTTACTTTGCTTCAGTTACTACATTTTCTATATCTGACATCTGTGTTTGGTTCCTCTTTGCCCTTTCCCTGTTTTATTGTTATTGCACATCGCTTTTCACCTTTCCTTTTATTATTTAATACATTGAGATTTCTAAGTACAATTAAGATGAGATGTCTGGCTAAAAATATATTTCCTGCATTGAAAGACTCTCTCTGGAATGTGCATTTTAAGTGTATGAACTACAAACAAATAAGTATATACTAGTATAAAACTTACAGAATTGTCACAACATGTAACTAGTTTGTAGAAATTCTCTCCTGGGAACTTAGGTACCTTGTTACTCTCAAGAGTAAAAGGTAAAACAAACAAACATAAAACAAAGCCTTGTGATAGCTTCTCCTCTTGAGAGGCATCATAGCATAATAGTTTTAAGATTATGAACGCTGGAACCAGACTGCTTAAACTCAGGTGCTATTTTTCCAGCTTATTAACTTTGTGAGATTGGACAATTCCTTTAATTATACATTTCTTACATTTCATATCAGAAAATGAAGATAATAACATACATAACTTTTAGTATGTTGTAAGGATGGAATGGATTAATATTTGTAAATTGCTTTTTAAAATGCTAGGTGTTTGATAAATAAGATATTGATGACAAATTTCTATACATGGCACTCTTTCAAAAACAAGTTAGGGAAATGCAACTTTCTTCCTTGTTTATTGATACATTGTAATAATACATATATATGGGGTACAATGTAATGTTCAATACATACATATGTTTTAAATGATCAAATCAGGGCATTTATTATATCCATCACCTGATGCATGTATTATTTATTTGTGGTGTGAGCATTCAAAAGCTTCTCTTCCAGGTATTTTGCCAAATCTAAACCTACTGTTAACCATGTTAGCCATTGTCACTCTACTGCGTAATAGCACATGAGAACTTGCTCCTCCTATCTAAATGTTTTAACTTTGTACCCACTGACTAACTTCTCTCCCTTCTCCCCTCTGTCCTCCCATCCTCAGTCTCTAGTAATCACTGTTCTCTCTGCTTCTATGATATCAACTCTCTCTCCCTTTTTCCAGATTTCACATGAATAAGATCATGCAGTATTTATTTTTCTTTGGCTTATTTCACTTAACATGCTGTATGCTAAAAATAATAAATATGCTGCAATTGTTGAGTTGGTGTTCTATACATTACGTCAAGTTTCTTAATCATGTTGTTCAAATTGCCTGTTTGCCTATATCTTTACTTACTTTTGGCTTGCTTTTCCTGTTACCGACAATTTTTAAAAAACCTGAAGTCTAACTGTGGCTTTATCTTTCTGTCTTTTGTGTACCATCAGTTTTTGCTTTACCTATTTGGAGGCTGTAACTTATGTTATTGGGGTTATAGAAATTTAGAATTGTTGTATCTTCCTGGTAAAGTGAATCTTTTATATTATAGAGTATTGCCCTTTATTTCTGTGATGATTAGTTTTATGTCAACTTTATTCATCTGTGGTACTCAGTTATTCAATTAAAAATGAATCTAGGATGCTGTGTAAGTACTTTATAGATGTCGTTGACATTTACAGTCCATTGGCTTTAAGTAAAACCAACTGATATGGATGGGTCACATCAGTTAAAAGGGCTTATGAGCAAAAACCAAGGTTTACCTAAAGAAGAAATTCTGATGATGAAATGCAACTTTAGATCCTGCCTGAGTTTCCAGCTTGTCGGTTTGTCCTTCAGATTTCAGACTTCCTCGCTCCCACAATCACATAAGTCAATTCCTTGATGTCTGTCATCTGTCTGAAATATCTGCTACTTACTGGTTCAATTTTTCTGAAGAGCCCTGACTGAAATAATCTCCAATGATATTACTTGCCTCAAAATCTAACCTACCTAATACTTATACAGCTATACCAGTTATTGTTATAGCATTAGCATAATATATTTCCTTAAGTTTCCGTACATTTATATTTTAGAGCTTTTTATTTTAAATGACATATACACAGATATTTTTAAAAGGCTAATATGAGAATCTGTATACTTTTTAATTAGAATGCTTTGTCTATTTACATATAATGTGAGTAATGATATATTTGGTTTTATATCTGCCATTGAACTATTTACTTTCTTTTTGATTTACCTGTTTAGTATCCTTTCTGATCTCTTTTTACTTCTTCTGTTGTGATGATTAAGATTTATTTGCGAATAAGTTTTGTTAAAATCTGCTGGCTTGTTGCTTATACATTCTTACACCATTTTTAATTAGTAACCCTAGAGATTAAAACAAACATCTGTAAAATTTTCAAAATCCTTTATAAAGTATTGCCCATTTCTCTTCCCAAAACTTTCAAGAATTTTAACATCATTTATACCCTTCCTCACATTCATATTAATTTGTTGTAATCTATTTAAATTCAAGGTATGTCGGTATATATGCATCACCAATCTAAGTAAAACACACTACATATTATTATTTGAGTAACTGTTATTATTTTATAGATTGCCATTTAGACTCAGTCAGATAGTCACCTCTTTCAGTGTTCTTCATTTATTGTTACTTTTGAGATAATTTTCCTTCTACATAAACTAAAAATAATCCTTTAATCTCTTGATTGTGGGCTTCTGGCAATTCTTATTCTTTTCCTGAAAATATTTTTATTTTATTTATATTTCTAAATAATATTATCTGTGAGTATATACTGCTTGCTTGACTTATCTTTTTTGCTCCTTTGCATTTTTAAGATATCATTCCATTGTCTGCAGGTTGTCATTGTTTCCTTGAGAATTCAACTGTCAGTCAAATTGTTGCCTCTTTAAAGGTTCTTATTTGTTTCATTTTTTTCTGGAAAATGTTAAGGTTTAGGATTTTTGTACTTGGTTTTGCCAGTTTTACTATGATGCAATTAGGTATGGTTTTTGTTTCATTTAACCATATTGAAGTATGTAGTGTTTGTCTGTTTGTAACTTGGTATCTTTCATTAAGTTTTAAAAAGTCTCAGCCCTTTTTGCTTTAAATATTGCCTCACTCCATTCTTTCTCTTCTTTTCCTCTGAGACTTAAGTTATAGCTATATTAATTTTCTTTACTGCACCCTCTCTCTGCACTTCTCTCTCTCTCTCTCTCTATTTTCCATTATTTTTTTTTTCTCATCAGGCTTTAATCTGTAATTTTTTACATTTCTGCATATACTTGAATTTTCTCCTCAATGATTTTGATTCCAGAATGTTCATTTGGTTATTATTTACAGTGTCTGAAAAATTTGGGGATTTGTTATTTATTTTTTATTTTTTTGAATATGTTAAATGGACAAGTTTCTGGCTAGGCATGGTAGTTCATGCCTGCAATCCTAGCATTCTGGGAAGCCAAGAAAGGAGAATCACTTGAGGTGAGGAGTTCAAGACAGCCTGGGCAACATAGCAAGACTTCATCTCTACAAAAAAATCAGAAAAGTTGGTCAGGCATGGTGACACATGCTTGTAGTCCCAGCTACTCAGCAGGCTGAGGCAGAAGGATTACCTGAGCCCAGGAGATGGAGGCTGCGGTGAGCCATGATCATACCACTGCACTCCAGTCTGGGAGACAAAATGAGACTCTAACATAAATCTAAAAAAAAAAAAAAAAAGATGATGTCTGCTATTTCTTTTATTGAATCCCCTGTATGTCTCTTTCTATAATCTGCTGCATTGAATCATGTGCCTGGTTATATTTTTAGTGACTTTTAGAGATCTATAAAAACAATATCCATACTTTGATGACTAAGATGACATCTTCCTTATGGGGGTATTGTTTTGCTCAGGCAAATAAGAGCACAGAAATTCTGAATCATCTTAATTCCCTTTCAGAGAAATCATGGAATTTTCCTCATAAGACAATTATAAAAGTCAAATTAGTTACAAAAAAGCAAAATTTTAAAAAATTGCACTAGTAAGTACTCAGGAAAATTTGGATATTATTAACTTACATTAAAATGGTATAAAATGATCAGGTATGGTGGTTCACATCTATAATCCTGGCACTTAGGGAGGCCAAGGTGAGAGGATCGCCTGAGCCCACAGGTTCAAGACCAGCCTGGGCAACTTGGTGAGACCTCATCCTTACAATAAATCAAAAAAATTAGCCAGGCATGGTGGCACAGGCCTTTAGTTACAGCTACTTGGAAGGCTGAGGTGGAAGGATTGCCTGAACCCCGTAGGTCAAGGCTGTGGTGGCCATGAGCATGCTACTGCACTTCAGCCTGGGTGACAGAGTGAGACTCTGGCTCAAATTTTAAAAAATAGTATAAAGTATAATCACATAAATATTAATGATGAACATCAGTAATATTGTTATTTCTTTTTTTAAGTTTTTTAAGTGAATAAATGAAGTTTATTAGAGAAAGAAGAGAGAAAAAAATGTCTTTCATTGATCTTGTATACTCCAGATAATTTTATTTTTTTAATTGATAATTTTTTAAAATAAAGCTACATTTTTATAAATTAGCGTAACAATAGTAAAGAGAATTTGGATGTATTTTAGAGGAAATTAAGAGGGAATACACTTGTGCTTATCATGGCTGTGAACAAAAGTCCTTCTGCAAATCCTGTTATTATATTACTGATGTCAATGCGGTTCCCCATGAAACTGGATAACAGGATATTCAGGTTGAGATGTTAGAGAAAAATTTATCCAAGCTACCAAAGCAGGTAATACATACAAGGGAGACAGGTTTCTATAAAATCTCACATATAAGAGGACATAGTGCAAAAAGCCGAGTTCTGGATCTAAGGAGTTCTCTAGTAAAATGACCTGGGCACAGGTAAAAAAGCTAAACATTCTTCTTTATGGCTGTATAGTATTCCATCGTGGAAGATAACGGATTCAAATGAGATCATAAATTTAAGATGCTCTTCCAAAACCATATGAAAGGGTTTTTGTTTGTTTACTTTTTTTATTTTTATTTTTATTTTTTTTTTATTTTATTATGTTATTGTGGGGTACAGTTAGGGGTTAGGCATACAAAAGTATTTCGTTCAGGTACCCTTGTTGATAAGAGGTGTCTCCCCATCCTCAGATAGATACCCACCACCATTAATCCCATCCCCCTCAC
>CAUYQG010222700.1:0-15608 GCA_963574415.1 Tarsius wallacei | reverse complement strand
GGGTTTTTTTTTGCAGTTTTGAGAAATAATTGAGGGGGAGGGTGTGATTCAGAATCTATTTGCAGATCCCAGTATCCACTAACAGGTGTATGGGCACACTGAAACCCACTTCTCACTGCCTTACAATCTGTTCATGCAGTGGGGTTTAGGTTTGCTCCCTCGAACCAAAGGAGGTAAGAAAAAGGAAAATAATGGAAGAAGGAGGGGTCAAGAGGAAGTTGGAGAGAGAGAAGAGTAAGAGGGAAAACAAACATACATACCAACTAATGAATGAAAAGAGACACAAGGCCAGATAAGAGTAAACAAACAAAAAAGATTCCCTAAAGCATACTGGTAATCACACAAAGACAGTCCAGTAAATTCATGCCTTTTGATGTGTTTTTCCCCAACACAAACAAGTATTCTAACTCAAAAGCAAACAAAAGTGAGCAAAACAAACAGTCAAAACAATAAAATAAAAAATAAAAATAAGAAACCAGACTAGCTCTGGAGTCTTTCCTGAGTGCCTAAAGTCTCTTCAGCTCTGATCTCTAGCCTCTCCCCTTTGCAGGCAGAAAGACTTACTCATAGGTTGGGTTGGTTCCCTTGGTTTGCTGCCTGAGAGGTCTGCCACAGGACAGAGTTGCCTGTGCCTGATTCAGCATAGGGAAGGGTCTTTTGTCTCCTGTTTGATGAGGTTACCTTAGAAACCAAGGTGGAGGCTGCTCGTAGATGGGTGGGACAATGCAAATCTCTGTCTGGAAAATGGCTGTGGTGGGCGGCTCCTCTTTCCCTGATCCTTCCTCTCCACTTGTCCTTTCTCTCCACTCATCTGGTCTGTGGATAGGGTGGGTGGCGGGCAGTGACAGTGGCTTTGAGCCCCCCACAGGGCACTTTAGCCAGGAATGGAGATGGTGTCTCTGAGGGATGGGGGCCTAGAGCCTACCTCAGCGACGGTGGCTTGAGATGGGGCTGGAGGGGACCAATTTTTTTTTTTTTAGAGTCAAGTTCTTGCTATGTTTCCTTGGTTGATCTCCAAATCCTGAACTCAAGGACTATTCTCACCACAGCCTTCCAAAGCACTGGGATTATAGGCATGAGCCACCACATCCGGCCAGAATTTCTTCTTGATTTCTTTTCCCACTAGATTGTTGCTGAGGTATAAAAATGCTATTGATTTTTGTATGTTGATTGTGAATTTTGCAAATTAGTAAACATTTTGATTAATTTTAAGAGTTTTTGGTGAAGTTTTTAAAGTTTTCTAAATATAGTAGTATGACATCTGGAAACAGAAAAAAATTAATTTTTTCTTTATAATTTGGATGCCTTATATTTTTCTTTTGCCTAAATGCTCTTACTAGGACTTCCAGTACTAAAATAAAAATGATGAAAGTGGGAATCCTTGTCTTGTTGCAGATCTTAGAGAAAAAGCTTTCAACTTTTACCCATTTAGTGTGCTATTGACTGTGTGTTTATCATATATGGTGTTTACTGTGTTAAGGTACATTCCTAACTTGTGGAGAGTTTTTATCATGAAGAGATGCTGAATTTTATCAAGTGAATTTTCTCCATCTATTGAGATGATCATATGGTATTTGTTCTTCATTCTGTTGACATGATGTATCATGTTTATTGATTTGCATATAATGATGTATTCTTGTATCACTGGGTTGGATCCCACTTCATCATGGGGGATGGTATTTTTATTGTGTTGCTGGATTTTGTTTGCTAATATTTTGTTGAAAAATTTTAATCTAAGTTCACCAGAGATATTGACTGTAGTTTTTTGTTGCTGTTCTGCCTTTTTTGGTGTTGGTATCGGGGTAATGCTGGCTTTGTAGAGAGAGTTTGGGAGAAAATTCTCTCTTCTATAGCTTTCTAAAAGAGTTTGAGAAGAATATATTAGTTCTCCCTTAAATATTCACTAGAATTCCACAGTGAAGCCTTCAGATCCTGGGCTTTTCTTTGATGGAAGGCCTTTTATTACAGATTCACTCTCACCATCCATAACTGATATGTCCAAGTTTTCTATTTCTTCTTGGTTCAGTCTTGATAGGTCGTGTGCATTCAGGAATTCTGCTAAGGTTTTTGAGAGAGGATTAAAGTGAGTTTCTCCCACAGAGTAAACCAAGATAAAGACAGTTTCCTCAGCACTCAGAGAACAATGGATTCAGCAGCATGCCACATGAGTTTCCAAAGGAGTGATAATAACCACTAAGAGCAAAAATGAAGAAGAAAATTCACTGACCTAGGGTGGAACTGGCCAGATTCTTGCCTGAACCACCACAGTACATCACTGACTCCAGATACAGTGGGGAAAGTGAGTGAGAGAAATTCAGGAGTTCTGTGCTCCTGCCACAAACCCACAGGCTCTCCACTGAGCCTTGTGGGGTCCCAGATCCTCACAGAAAACTGCCTGATCCACAGCCATGCTCTGCCATGAAGTGGTACAGGAAAAAAAAACCCACGAAGTGCCTGCCACCATTCCCAGGAACTCAACACTTGCAGGGTGTAGTGGCTCTTTTCCAGACAGCTTGGGAGAGAATGAGTCTGAAGGGCAAACTCTGTAACTGAAGACAGTTCCTGGCTAGGTGGGTTGCCTGAGAACATCTGAGGCCCTGAGGCTAGCTGAACCTTGCCATGCTGATCACAGATTGCTTGAGGCCAAGGCAAGAGCTGGGTGGGATGCGTTGTTATAGCAACTTCTCAGTCCCTTTGTGAACTTTTCTGTGTCTCCTCAGAAAAACACTGTTATCCCTGTGGACTGGAACTTCCTTGTAATCTCCATTGGGGTAGCTAAGAATGCACACTTGCAGGTTGCTTAAGCCCCTTTCCCCTGCACTACCCCCAGAGGCTCAAAACAGAAAGAAAACTTGGAAAATCTCCAGAGCTTTGCCCTCAGTCTAGGCTGGGAAATCTCCAGGGCTTCGCCCTCAGTCAACACTCTTCAAGGAGAAACCCTACAGACTCCATTGCAGCTGGCTTTCTCCAAAAAGTGCCACCACCTGGCCAGAAGTCAACAGTACAGCCCACCACACTGGATACAATACTTCAGCTTTGGAAAAGCCTGATCACATATACCAGTTAGCATATGGAACACTTTCCAAGATAGACCATGTGATATGTCACAAATCAAGTCCCAATAAACTGAAAAATTTCAAATCATATCAAGCACTGTCTCAGATCACATTAAAATAAAACTAGAAAATAACTCCAAGAAAAACTCATGAAACCAAAAAAAAAAAAAGAAAAAAAAGGCATGGAAGTTCAACAATTTGCTCCTTGAGTCAACAATGAAATCAAAATGGAAATTTAAAAATTCCTTGAAATAAATGAAACAAGTTGTCAAAAACTCTGGGACACAGCCAAAGCTGTGCTCAGAGGAAAATTTATAGCTCTTAAGGCCTGCATTAATGAGATTGAAAGATTGCATATCAACAGCCTAACATCACATCTCAATGAACTAGAAAAATATGAACACACCAAACCCAAAGCTAGCAGAAGAAAAAGAATAATGACGATCAGAGCAGAACCAAATGAAATTTAAATTTTAAAATAATACAAAGGATCAATGAAACAAAAAATTCTTTGAAAAGATAAGCAAAATTTATAGACCACTACTTAGATCAATTAAAGAACAAAAAGATAAGACTCAAATTAGCTCAATCAGAAATGAAAAAGAAGACATCACAACTGATACATTGGAAAGTCAAAAGATCATTTGAGACTATTATGCAAACAAAGTAGACAATCTAGAGGAAATGGGTAAATTCTTGGAAACATACCACCCACCCACTTTGATTCAGGAGGAAATAGAAACCCTGAATAGATCAATAATGAGTTGTGAGATTGAAACAGTAAATTAGAAGGCTCTAATAAAAAAAAGTCCAGAACCTGATGGACTCACTGCTGAATTCTATCAGACCTTCAAAGAAGAACTGGTACCAATTTTACTGAAACTATACCACAAGATTGAACAGAAGGGAGTCCTCCCTACCTCATTCTAAAAGGCCAGTATCACTCTGATATCAAAGCCATTAAAAG
Source organism: Tarsius wallacei (assembly GCA_963574415.1). NCBI lineage: Eukaryota > Metazoa > Chordata > Mammalia > Primates > Tarsiidae > Tarsius > Tarsius wallacei. The sequence goes on along the minus strand of CAUYQG010222700.1, from coordinate 11,585 downwards.
ACACAATAACAACAACAAAAACTACAGGGACCAGTAGCTCTTATAAACCTAGATGCAAAGATCCTCAGCAAAATATTAGCAAACTGAATTCAATAGCACTTAAAAAAAATAATGCACCATGACCCAGTGGGTTTTATCCCAGGGATAAAAGGGTGGTTCAGCATATACAAGACAATAAATATGATCCACTACACAAACAGAATTAAAAATAAAAATCATATGATCATTTCCATAGATTCAGAAAAAACATTTGATAAAATTCAGCACCTGATCATAATAAAAATCCTTCACAAAATAGGCATAGAGAGAACACCTCAAAATAATAAAAGTTATGTATGAGAAACCCACAGTCAATGTTATCCTGAATGGAGAAAAGTTGAACACATTCTCTTTCAGAACTGAAACAAAGCAAGGATACTCATTTTCACCACTACTATTCAACAAGTACTGGAAGTCCTAGCCAAAGCAATCAGGCAAGAAAAAGAAATAAAGGTTATATGAATTGGAAAAGAAGAAATCAAACTATCTTTGTATTTCAACGATATGAAAAGAAAACCCTAAAGATTTCTTATGCCTAGAGAACCCTAAGTACTCTTCCAAAAGATTCCTGAACTTGATAAATTCATTTGGTAAAGTCTCAGGATAAAAAATTAACACACACAAATCAGAAGCACTGCTATACAATAATAGTGACCAAGCTGAGAATCAAATCAAGAACTCAATCCTATTTACAATAGCAGTCAAAAAGCTAAAGTACCTAGGAATATATTTAACCAAAGAGGTGAAAGATCTCTGTTAGGAGAACTACAAAATTCTGATGAAAGAAATTGCAGAAGGTACAAACAAATGGAGAAACATCCCATGCTCATGGATTGGAAGAATCAACATTATTAAAATAACCAAATTACCCAAAATAATTTACAGATTCAATACAATCCCTACTACCAATGTCATTTTTCATAGAATTAGAAAAAAAATTCTAAAAATAATATGGAACGAAAAAGGAGCCAGAATAGCCAAAGAAATTCTAAGCAAAAAGAACAAAGCTGGAGAAATCACATTACCTAACTTCGACTTATACTACAAGGTTGTTGTAATCAAAGCATTACTGCTACAAGAGCAGACATGTGGACAAACGAACAGAATAGAAAATCCAGAACTAAACTTAAATATCTACAACCAACTGATCTTTGACAAAGCAGACAAAAACACGCTGGGGAAAGGACACGGTTTTCAACAAGTGGTGCTGGGAAAATTGGACAGCTACATGCAGAAAAATTAAACTTGATCCCTATCTCTCCCCATATACAAAAATTAACTCAAGATGAATTAAAGACTTAAATGTCAGACCCAAAACCATAAAAATCCTAGAAAACCTAGGAAAAATTCTTATGGACATCAGTTTAGGAAAAGGATTTATGGCTAAAACCCCAAAAGCAAATGCAACTAAAACTAAAATAAATAATGGAACTTAATTAAACTTGAAAAGCTTCTGAACAGCAAAAGAATCAATAGAGCAAATAGGCAATCTACAGAAAGGGAGAAAATATTTGCAAACTATTCATCTGACAAAGGACTAATACCCAGAATCTACAAAGAACTCAAACAAATCAGCAAGAAAAAAGCAAATAATCTCATTAAAAAGTGAGCAAATGACATGAACTGGCATTTCTCAAATAAGATATATAAATGACAAGCAAACTTATGAAAAAAATGATCAACATCACTCATCATCAGGTAATGCAAATGAAAACCACAATTAGATACCACTTTACACCAGTTAGAATGGCCATTATTTACAAATCAAAAAACAGTAGATGCTGTTGTGGATGCCAAGTAAAGGGAACACTTATACACTGTTGGTGAGATTGAAAATTAGTAGAACCTCTATGGAAAGTGATATGGAAATTACTCAAAAAACTAAAAATAGATCTACCATTTGACCCAGCAATCTCACTACTTGGTATCTATCCTAAGGAATAGAGGTCATTATATTAAAAAGACACCCGCACCTGCATGTTCATCGCAGCACAGTTCACAACTGCTAAGATGTGGAATCAACTTAAATGTCCATCAGCTGATCAGTGGATTATAAAAATGTGGTATCTAGACACCATGGAATACTATGCATCCATAAAAAGAGTGAAATCATGTCATTTGCCACAGGGATGGAGCTGGAAATCTTCATCCTAAGTGAACTGACTCAGAAACAGAAAACTAAACACTACATACTCTCACTCATATGTGGGAGATAAATGGTCACAAAGATAGAAATAATAAACACTGGGGACACCAATAAGTGGGGAGAAGAAAGGGGGGTTACGGTTAGGGTTCAGAGACTACCTACGGAGCACAATGTTCACTAACTGGGGAATGGGCTACTTATTGTCCCCACCACTACACAATATGTCCATGTAACAAACACGCATATTTACTCCCTGAATCTTAAATTTTTTAAAAAAGAGAATTCTGCTAAGCTTTCTAATTTGCATAAAGTTGTTCTTAATAGTCTCTAATAAGATAGAATACTGGGTGATCCATCACAGAAACAAAGAACTGAGTACCACATGTTCTCACTTATAAGTGGAACTTGAACAATTATCATAATGCTATAAGCAAGGGATTGGCAGCAGTAGGGGGTGGAGGAGGTACCTCATCAACAAGGTACCTGCAAAATGGATATCTGTATACCTAACCCTGAATTGTACCCCACATCTTTAAAATACAGAATAAAAAATAAAAAATGAAAACAGTCACTAATAATCCTTTGTATTTCTGCAGTATCTGTTATAACAACCTTTTATTTGTCTTGTTCAGTCAGCTAATGGTTTGTCAGTTTTGTTTATCTTTTTTAAGAAAACAAATTTTTCATTTTGTTAATTCATTGTATTATAGTTCAGCCTCAATTTTGTTTATTCCTGTTTTGATCTTTATTCTTTATTCTACTAATTTTAGATTTATTTGTTATTGTTTTTCAAGTTACTTGAGATGCCATGTTAGGTTGTTTATTTGAAATCCTTCTACTTTTTGATGTAGGCACTTATTGCCATATACTTCCCTTTTAATACTGTTTAATAGATACCTACAAAACAGTTCACCCAACAACCATGGAATATACATTCTACTCATCACCACATGGAACATACTCCAAGATCAACAACATCCTTGACCATAAATCAAGCATAAATATATTTCATAAGATCAAAATACTACTTGCAATGCACCTTTTCAGATCACAGTGGAATAAAAATAAATATCAACACCAATAAAATTCTCTCCAAACCCACAAAGACATGGACACTAAACAGCATGATGCTGAACAACTCCTGAGTCAACAGGGAAATCAAAACAGAAATTGAAAGATCCCTGGAAACAAATGAAAATAAAGACACATCTTACCAAAACCCCTAGGATTCCATGAAATCAGCAGTAAGAGGGAAATTTATATCTCTATAAACACACATCAAGAAAATAGAAAGATCACAAGTTAATAGCCTAACAAATCACCTAAGAAAGCTGGAAAGACAAGACCACCAACACCCTAACTTCAACAGAAGAAACCAAATTAGCAAGGTGTAAAAGCCCAAATACAGGACATAGAAGACAAAAATATCATAGAAAAAAATCAATGATACAATAAGCTGATTCTTTAGAAAATAAACAGGTTGATCGATCCCTAGCCACACTGACCAAGAAAAAAAGACAAAAAGCTCAAATAAACACAACCAGAAATGCAAAAGATCAGGTCACAACTGACTCCTAAGAAATACAAAAGATTATCAGAGATTACTATGTACACCTCTAAAACCTAAATGAAATGGAGGAATTTCTGACATCACACAACCTTGTATCAACAAGCTTGATACAAGAAGAAATTGAGACCCTAAATAAACCAATAACAACCCAGGAAATTGACTCCATCATAAGAAAACTATCTGCAAATAAAATACCTGGACCAGAAGACTTTTCTGTGGAATTCTACAAAACATACAAAAAGGAGCTGATACCGAAACTATTGAAAGTATCCCAGACAATAGAGAAAGATGGAACTCTCCCCAAATCATTTTATGAAGCTAACATCACACTGATACCCAAACCGGGTAAAAATCCAGCAAATAAATAGAACTACAGGCCAATATTCTTGATGAACATAGAAGCAAAAATTATCAAGAAGATTCTAGCAAATTGAACCCAACAACACCATGATCCATCATCCACCATGACCAAATAGGCTTCATCCCTGGGATGCAGAGCTTGTTTAACATCTGCAAGACTATAAAAATAATGAAATACATCAACAGATGTAAACACAAGAACCACAAATTATATCATTAGACAAAGAAAAAGCTTTCTATAAAATCTAGCATCCCTTTTTGATAAAAACCCTTGAACACCTAAGCATAGAAAGAACATACCTCAAAATAGTAAAAGCCATCTATGAGAAACCCACAGCCGACATATTACTAAACAGACTGAAATTGGAATCATTTTCCCTGAAAACCAGAACATGACAAGGCTGCCCACACTCACTCCTCCTGTTCAACATAGTGTTGGAAGTCCTAGCTAGAGTAATTAGACCAGAGAAGGAAATCAGGGGTATCCAAATAGGAAAAGAGGAAGCTCAGTTATCCCTATTTGCAGATGATATCATCCTATACCTTGAAAGAGAATCTGTCAAAACCTCCTTGCACCGATAAAGGACTTTGGCAAAGTCTGAGAGTACAAAATAAACAGTTGTTTTCCTAAAGAACAACAGTCAGACAACCAAATAAAAAGCACAATCTCATTCATGATAGCCACACACACACAAAGGAAATACCTCAGCATCTTCCTATCAGAGAAGTGAAAGATCTTTACAATGAAAACTACAAAACTCTGCTCAAAGAAATCCAAGATGATACAAACAAATAAAACAATATTCTGTGCTCATGGATTGGAAGAATCAACATTGTTAAAATGTCCATCCTACCAAAGGCAATCTACAGATTCAATGCAGTACTCATTAAATTACCAACATCAATCTTCTTAGACCTGAAAATGACAATATAGAAATTCGTATGGAAACATAGAAGACCACAGATAGCCAAAACAATCCTTAGCAAAAGAAACAAAGTAGAAGGTATCATACTTTCAGACTTTAAACTTTATTATCAGGCTACAATAATCAAAACAGCCTGGTATTGGTAAAAGAACAGGCATATAGACCAATGAAACAGGTTAGAGATTCCAGAAGCAAAACTTCAATTTCTCAACAAACTTATCTTCAACACAGCCTCCACCAACAATCACTGAGGAGAGGAGAACCTATTCAGTAAATGGTGCAGGGAAAACTGGCTGACCACATGCAGAAGATTAAAACAAGACCCTTACCCATCACCATACCCAAAAATCATTCGAAATGGATCAAAGACCTAAACATAAAGCCTCAAGTATAAGAATCTTAGAAAATGCAGGAGATATCCTAACAGACATAGGAATAGGCAACCTATTTCTGATCAAAACCCCAAAAGCCCATGTCATAAGAGGTAAGACAGACAAATGGGACCTCATCAAACTAAAAACCTTCTGCCAAGCAAAAGAAATCATCAAGAGAGTGGGGAGACAGCCCACAGAATGGGAAAAAATATTTCCAACTGTATATCTGACAAAAGTCTAACATCTAGAATCTACAAGGAACTCAAATGTGCCAAAAGGAAAAAAATAACCCACAAATAATCCTACTAAAAATGGGCAAAAGATATTAATAGACACTTCTCAGAAGAAGACTTATGAGCAAGCAACAGATACATGAAAAAATGCTCAGACTCACTAATCATAAAATAATAAATGCCAATTAAAATCAACTGAGATACCACCTAACTCCGGTAATGATGGCCATCATCAATAACTCAAGAAATAATAGATGCTGAAGAGGATGCAGGGAAAAGGGAATACTTCTTCACAGTTGGTGGGAGTATAAATTAGTTCAACCTCTATGGAAAACAGTGTGGAGATTCCTAAAATATCTAAAAATTGACCTGCCATATGACCTAGCAATCCCTCTTCTGGGAATATACCTGGAGGAACTCAAATCATTATATAAAAAAGATACCTGTACATGCATGTTTATTGCAGCATTATTCACAATAGCAAAACCATGGAATTAACCATGCTACCTATCAAAAGTGAACTGGATAAAAACATGTGGTACATACACATGATAGAATATTATGCAGTCATTAGAGTCTATAATACTTAGTGATCTGTCACAGAAACAAAGAACTGAGTACCACATGCTCTTCCTCATAAGCGGACCCTGAGCATTTATCATAATGCTATAAGAAAGGGATGGGCGTAGCAGGACACTGCCAGGGGAGGGAGGTGGAGGCACATTACATCAATAAGGGTACCTGATCTCAAACCAGGCAAAGTGGGTACCATAGGGAGGCCCCAACTTCACCTGAACCTAGACCACTTATATACCCAATCCTTACTTGTATTCCACGTCTTTCAAATAAAATAAAGTAAAATAAAATAAAATAAAATAATTGTAGCGCGCGCCTGTAGTTCCAGCTACTTGGAAGGCTGGGGAGGAAGGATCGCCAGAAACCAGCAGGTCGAGTCCGCGGTGGCTGGGAGCGTGCCACTGCCCTCCAGTCTGGGCAACAGAGTGAGACTCCAACTCAAAAAAAAAAAATTGATATGCAAGGTTTTGTTCCTGTCATAATGTTGTTAAATAGCTGCTTTGTGTTCAGTTTTGTGGTTGACTTATATGATTTGTAAGATATGTGCTTTTGTGTTAGGAAGTATCATTCTATTGTTTCTATGTTTTGAACTTCCTTGAGTATCTCTTGTGTAGCCAGTCTGGAGGAGGCAAAATTCTCTTAGCACTTGCTTGTGTGGAAAGGACTTTATTTCTCCTTCATTTATGAAGCATAATTTGGTGGGGCAAGAAATTCTTGACCTGTGTTTTTTTCTTTAAGAATGCTGAAATGGAAATCTTTTCTAGGTTGGAAAGTTTCTGCTGAGAAGTCCACTGCTATTCTGATAGGTCTCCCTTGGTAGGTTGTCTGGCCCTTCTCCCTAGCTGCCTTTTAAGCTTTTTTTCTTCTGCATTGACCTTGGATAGTTTGATAACTACAATATTTGTCTTGGGGATGGTTGTCTTTTACAGTATCTCACAATTCTTTGAATTTCCTGTATTGATACGTTGACCTCTCTATCAAGATTAAGGAAGTTTTTTGGATTTTGTCACCAAATGTTTTTTTCTGGATTGTTTCCATTCTATTCCTCTCTCTCAGGAATGCCAGATGAAGGCTTGGTCTTTTTTAAAAAATCCATACTTCTAGAATGTGTCGTCCATTTAAAAAAATTCTTTTTCTTTATTTTTATTTGACTGGGTTAATTCAAAGGATTGGTCTTCAAACTCCGAAATTCTTCTTTCCTATTGGTCTAGTCTGTTATTATTTGAAATTCCTGAAGTGAATTCTTTGAGAAGTTCAGTTTGATTCTTTATTAGAATGTCCATGTCATCTTTCAATTGTTGGACCATTTTCTTGGCCTGTTTGACTTGGCATCTATTTTTTCTTTAATATCATTGAGCTTCTTTGCAATCCATAATTTGAATTCTAAATCCTTTATTAAGGACAGTTCAGTCTGGTTAGGAACCATTTCTTGGGAGCTGGTGTGATCATTTGTGGTGACAAAACACTGACTTTTTGTGTTGCTGAAGTTCTTGATCCTTGGAGTCAACAAAGTCAGACAAAAATAAAGAAAAAAGAATTTTAAAAAATGAACAAAGTGTTCAAGAAGTTTGAGATTTTTAAATCAAACCTTTGTCTGATTGGCATTCCCGAGTGAGAATAATAGAATAGGAGTAAGTTATTGTGTTTGGTAACATAATCCAAAAATCATCCCTAATCTTGCTAGAGAAGTTGAGATGCGGATACAAAAAATTCAGAAAACTCCCGTGAGATATGTAAAAGACAACCATCCCTAAGTCATCAAACTACTAAAGGTCAATGCAAAAGAAAAAAAACTAAAAGCAGCTGAGAAGAAGGGTCAGAAAATCTACCAAGGGAGACCCATCAGAGTAACAGTGGACCTCTCAGCAGAAACCGGTTCCTTCTTATCTGAGGAAACAGGTGCTTCTCTGTTTTATTTAATTTTTTTGAGTTTCCTATTGTTGGAATGGGACTTTTTGATGTTTTACTGTTTTTTTCCCTTTTGAATATGGCTGTGGCGTATGTTGCATATGGTCAATTGTCTCCATTACTGGGTACTTTTAGAAAGTCACTGCTATGCATGGGTTCTTTGATTGCAGACAGGATCATGCAGTGACTGACTTGGACAATACTTGTTGTAGCAGTGTGGTTTTGTTGGTTGGTGTAGTTCAGGCTGAAGACCTGAGTTTTAGTGCTTTAAGCTACATGCTTTAAGATAGTGTTTAAACATATGGCCCACTAGCAGTGGTGGCGGCTGCAGTTGAGCTCTTAGAGGACCACTGGGCCTTGGCCACAGTGTTCAGGTGGATGTGTGGCCACCTCACTGCAGACCAGAAGCAGGTAGGGCTTGTCTAGGGGAAAACAACTGAGAAGGGGTGGTGAGGGGCACACTGACAGCTTGATGCTCCTGTGTTTTGCAGTTGCAGAGGCTTTGTTGGGGGTATACACAAGTGCCCAGTACAACTTCCTCCCTGACCCAGGCCTGACAGGAATGGGGGGCCAGCAGCAGTGGAGGCAATAGGTGGTGGCTGTACAGTGCCTGCCAGAGAGCTTTTGCAGTTGAGTTCTGAGAGGACTACTGGGCCTTGGCCACAGTGTTCAGGCAGATGTAAGGTCCCTGCATGCTCAGTGGGCATGTAGCAGGCAATCCTCATCAAAGCAGAGGTGTGGACAGATGGGATGGGCAGATGATAAGCATGAAGACTGCTCACCTGCATGTTGTGGCTGCAGAGTCCATGTTTGGGGCACATGATATTGCTCAGCTGTGCTCCTAGCCGCCCCACCCCCAGCCCAGGTACAACTGGGGAGGCAGCTATAGCAGCCGTAAAGAATTTGCCACTCTCAGAGGAATGCTGGGCCTCTCTACTTGGCAGTGTGGTGGCAGCTGGCACCGAGCTTCAGTGTGGCCTGTGGAGCTCCATGTGGACTTGGGCCATGCCCCTGCAGGTCTTTATGTTGGTTTGGGGGCTTGGGAATCACAAAGGCTCTCCCGTGATTAGGATTGCAAGGGTCCATGGCAGTGGTGTCAGTTTTTGGGTGTTTCTGACTCACTCGCACCTTTACAATGTGGGGGGAACTCATGCAGCTCCATGCCTAGTCCAGCCCAGCAGGCTGTCTGGCTTCACTTCTCTCTGCTTTCCATGGGTCCCTTCATTTCTTTGATGTGCTCTTAGATGCCCTGCTTGGAATGTTGACATTGACTTACTATTTTGGTTACTCTCCATGAGAGAAGCACACACTGGCTGCTTCTAATCAGCCATCTTGAATCCCACCTGTCTTTTTAGTTCTATGTTTTGCCTCATATATTTTGTAGCTAATTGTTTGGTAACACACATTTAGAACTGCTATGTCTTTTTGGTGGATTGATCTTATTCCTATGTGATGTCCTTCTCCCTGTCTGTTGATTTTATTTTTTCTGAAGTCTTTTTAACCTGATATTAATATAACCACTCCTTTCTTTTCCATCATATATCTTTTTTCTTTTTTCATCTTTTTATTTTTGAACCTGTCTTTGCCTCTCTACCATTATATTTAAAGTGATTTTCTTTTAAAGATGTGGGGTACAATTCAGTATTAGGTATATAAGTAATCATCATATAAACATCATATAGTTGTCTTAAAATCTTCTCTACAAGTTTTTGTCTTTTAACTGGCATATCTACACCACTTACATTTAATACAATTATTGATATGTTACGTCATAAGTTTGCCCTTTAATTTTGTTTTCCCTGATCTTAATTTCTCAGTTTTTCCTCCTACATTCCTGTGGGTTACTTGAACAATTTTTAGAATTCTGTTTTGACTAATTGATTTTTAACTGGCAAATAATAATTTTGTATATTTATAAAATATGTAGTACTTTTAAAATGTGCTTTTCTGTATAAACTTCTTAGTAGTTACTATAGGTATTGCTGCATATATACATACCTTACCACAGTTCACTGGTGCTATCATTTTATTAGAGTGAAGTGTCATACTTTATTTTCCTTTACATCCCTTTAACCTCACCTATTTACAATATAATTGTTTTAAATATGTCCTTGCATACATTTAGAAGCACATGAAACAGTGTTATAAGATTTTCTTTAACCATAAAACATAATTTAGACAACTCAGGAGACGAAGGAAACCCTATTATGTTTACCCATATTTCTACTTACTGAGTTCTTTCTTCCTTTCTAGTGTTCTAAGATTTTTTGTTGTTGCTGTTTCCTTTCTTTTTATGGAACTTTTCTTAGTTATTCCTATAGAGTATGCCTGATGCTTACAAATTCTCTTAAGTTCCCTTTTTCTGAGAATACCTTGGTTCCTCTTTCATCTGTGAAAGATATTGTCTCTGGCTATAGGATTTTGGGTTGACAACCCTTTTCCTGAAGCACTTGAAGATATTGTGTCGCTTCCTTTTGGCTTCCATGGTTTCTAGTGCGATATCTGAATATGACCCTCTACTAAGGAAAACACGATGCACTCTGTAGCCCTTGTTTATAGAATAGTAGAATCTGGGCACGCCCTCCCCCATCCCAAGGTATTTAGGTCTAGGAAGTATAACTCTTATGGTGTTTTGAGCTTGTCCTTGTGCATCTGCTTCTCCATGATAACTCAGGAATTAAATGTCACTTAGCTCCACAGTGGACCTTAGCTTGTTTTGATTTTGGTCAGCACCTGACCCTTCAAGCCTGATGTACTCTCTTGTCACTGCTGCCACCACCATGCCATTTTCAGAGGAGAGTGGTACAGGGGCAGCCTGCATTCCCCTTCCTACTCTGCTTAACCACAGCTAGTAATACCTTGCTTTTCATCCTTTTGAATGGCACCAACATATAATTATTGAGTATTGACCAGAGTGAACCTGCTCTCCAAATGGAGGATGTATTAATTTCCTAGGGTTTTCATAACAAAGTATCACAAACTGGCTGGCTTTTAGAAACTTTATTTTTTCAAAGTTCTGGAAGTCAGGAAGGCCATGATCCCTCCAAAGCCCCTAGGGGAAGATTCTCACTTGCCTTTGTCAGCTCTGGAAGCCTCACGGGTCTCACATTTCTGAAGTCAGTCAGGTCTGACTTCAGAAGAACGCCCAGCGAGGTCCTGGGTATAGCTCTTGAAGAGCAACACAGAGAGCAGGAGCACGCTCCCCAGCAGGAACAGCTTGGCCAGCAGCCAGGGTCCCTTAGGCCTCTGCACGCGGGCCGCCACCGTCTCCTCCACCCTCCGGAGTCGCTCCTCCGGGCTCGCCCAGTGCAGGGCCTGCGCCAGCTCGTACACCTCGTTGGTGTAGTGGGCGCCCCCGCGCTCCCTCACCAGGCCCTCCACCAGCCCCAGCAGCTCCTCCACCTGGGCCTCCCGCTCCGGGCCGGCGGCTCGGTTGTCAAAGGCACAGACCCG
>CAUYQG010222690.1:0-16647 GCA_963574415.1 Tarsius wallacei | reverse complement strand
CACAGAGAGGTTAAGTAACTCGCCCAAGGTGACAGAGCGAGGACATGGAAGAGCCGGGCTTCCACCCCAGAACAGCGCCTTGCACACAGTAGGCGCTGCATGAATGCACAAAGACTGCAAACCCATGATTGTCGCCCTAGAGACCCTATGTTGTCTCTGCCTGGCTGACAGCCCACTGGGCCCAGCTTCTGCTTGGATACCCCCAGGAGCAGGGTCCTCGCTACTCACTGCTGGACAGCTGACCTTCGGGACATCACCTCCCTACACCCACCCCCTGGGGGTCCAGCTTCTACCCAATGAATCCGGTTCCTCTCCCAGGAGCGGCCTTCAAGGCCCCGAGGCAAGTTCTGAGCTAAACTAGGCTCCCTGCCCCGACTCGTCCCAAATCCCTGTACCCCCCCCCCCCCCCCCCCCCCCCAGGGGTGACATCTCCAAATGGACCTTCCTCTGCTAATTCTGCCTTCCTCTCCACTATGTACCCTACTCTACCCAACTTTTCTGTACCATTCACCAGCGCCCAACATGCATAATATTCTCCCTGTCATTACCCTTTATCCTTTCTATGCTGCAGCTGGGGCTTAAATAACCCTCCCCCACCCTTGTCTTCACCTTCTATTCACCCCTTCAGACCAGCTCCCAGAGAGATTCCCTTCAGCCAAGCTTAGTCCCTTCCTTCCTGGACTGTGTGGTCTTCCTACCTTTCCTCCTCTTTCTTCTATTTTGAAGAAGGCAGGGGATGTATCTGATTTACCTCAGCAAACTCAACACACAGCCCAGTGCTGGGTCCAGTCAACCCTCCACAATTGCTTGATAAATGGATGCATCTAAAATGACATAGAAATTCGGGTGCAGTAGCTCATACCTGTAATCCCAGCACTGTGGGAGGCTGAGGCAGAAGAATGGGTTGAGGCCAGGAATTCAATACCAGCCTAGGCAATAAAGCAAGACCCAGTGTCAAAGAGAGAGAGAGAGAGAGAGAGAGAGAGAGAGAGAGAGAGAGAGAGATAGAGAGAGAGAGAGAAAGAAAGAAAGAGAAAAATTAGCCAGGTGTGGTGGTGTGCACCTGTAGTCCCAGCTACTTGGAAGGCTGAAGAGGGAGGATCACCTGAGCCCAGGAGTCTGATCCTGGAGTGAACCTGGATGATCATGCCACTGTACTTTAGCCTGGGTGACAAGAGTGTGACCCTCTCTCTTAAGAAAAGTAAATAAATAAATAAAAAATAAAAAAGTAAAATAGGACCTTGAACAATTATCATAATACTATAAGAAGGGAATTGGCAATAGTGGAAACTGCCAGGGGAAGGAGGGGCATACCTCATCAACAAGGGTACTAGCATAATGAACATTTGTATATCTAACCCTCAATGATACCCCACATCTTAAAAAAAAAAGTTCAATAGCATGGGGAAAGCTTTCACTTTCAGGTACCTTGGAGAAGAAGTCCTTAAAAAACTCCATCTTTTTGAGAAGTTGCTTTGGAAAGGCCGATTGGGGGTAGCCACTTGTACCTCCAGTTCCCGAATGAGGATGGGATGAGAGAATGAAAGGGTCTGCTGCTGGCTGTCTTCATTTGGGTCCCCTGAGAAGCAGATCTGGAGAGAGGGAATTGTGTGCAAGCAGATAGCTTGGAGCATGATCCAGGGAGACACACAGGAGGAGTGAGGAGTTGAGACAACCTGTGGGGTTGCCCAACAAAAAGCTCATTTCTGAGCCAGTGGTCACTGTAGACAACTGCAGCCTAACCCTGCCAGGCACCCCAGGAGGCAGCGTAGAGCACACCTTGGAGTTATTCACTGGGGGAGAAGGAAGCTTGGGGATTTCTTTATCCCTGGTCTTTGGTGGAGACTCCCTGAGGGCTGATTTCCCTGGCCCTTCCAGCTTCTTTCTACCGCAGGCAAAGGAACACAGGTGCAGGCAATTGGAAGTCCGCTGGCGTTCATTGATGAGAAAGTGGTTATCACAGGGGCCCTAATTCATCTGCTGCCCGCCCACCCAACACCCTGCCTTCCTTGTTCATGGAAACAGATGTTATTGGCATCATCCGTGTGTCAGGGTGGTGAATCATATTTGGTTTAAACGATCTGTGGTATTCCTTTTCCATTATTTTTTGGCCTCCCTTGAAGACAAGGGATGGTTGTGGAATTCAGTTCTGGATGATAAGACCAAGAGGTAAGGTGACTCTGGAGACCTTGGGGAAATCCTTTGCTTTTCTGATTAAAGGGACTGCATTAGTTCACACTGCATTGCTATCAAGGAATACCTAGGCTGGGTTTGGTGGCTCAGCCTGTAATCCCAGCACTTTGAGAGGCCAAGGCGAGTGGATTGCCTGAGCCCATGGGTTCAAGACCAGCTTGGGCAATCTGGCGAGACTTCATCTCTACAATTAAAAAAAATAGCTGGTGTGGTAGCGTGCACCTGTAGTTCTGGCTACTTGGAAGGCTGAGGCAGAAGGATTGCTGGAGCCCAGCAGGTCGAAGCTAGGATGGCCATGAGTGTGCCACTGCACTCCAGCCTGGGTGACGGAGTGAGACTCCAACTAACAAAAAAAAGATTGATGAAGGAATACCTGAGGCTGGGTAATTTAGGAAGAAAAGAGGGTTATTTTGGCTCACAATTCTACAGACTGTACAAGAAACATAGTGCTGTAGCTGCTTCTGATGAAGCCTCAGGGAGCTTACAGTCATGGCAGAAACGGGGACAGGCATGTCACATGGCGAGAGGGGAAGCAAGAGAGAGAAGGAGGAGCCAGACTCTTCTGAACAACTATCTCTCTCTGGAATGGATAGAGCAAGAACTCATTCATCACTGCCAGATAGGCACCAATCCATTCATGAGGGATCTGTCCCCATAACCTGCTCACCTCCAACTAGACCCTACCGCCCTCATTAGGGGTCAGAGTTCAGCATGAGATTTGGAGGGGCCCAACATCTACATGGCAGCACACCCAACCCATTCTTCTATGACTGGGCATCAACGTAATTTGTGGAGTCACAGCAGCCTCCTTGACATCTCCAGTAAAGGATGTGGAGAACCACCGTGACGCAATGCCTGTGTTGACCTGCACACTCCGGTTATATTGGAAAAACAACAGATGAGGTCTTGAGCAGCTCACTTAGATTTTGCCTGAACTGCCGATGAAAACACTTCCAGCTGATGCCCTTGGGGCAGATGAGAGAGTTGTTTAGAGAAGACTAAGTATTCCAGGATGTGATACCACGTAGAGCTCCCGTATTTGGGAGATTTATTTTTTTTCAGCTGCAACACACACACGTACTCTCTTACAGTTCTGGAAACTCAAGGTGTCAGCAGGGCTGGTTTCTTCTGGAGGCTTCAGGGGATAATCCTCTTTCCGATCTTTTCAGCTGCTAAAGACTGCCTGTCTTCCTTGGCCTGCGTCCCCAACCTGTATCACTCCCCAACTGCTTCCTTCCACTGTCACAACTCCTACGATCTGACCTCGGTCCTCTTGTGTCCTTCATATAAGGACGCTTGTGATTACACTGAGTCTACCCAGGTTGTCAGGATCATCTTCCCACCTGAAGATCCTTGACTCAACCACATGGGAAGCGTCCCTTTTGCCACATTAAGTAGCATTCCGGGGTTCTGTGATTAGGGCAGGGGGATCTTTGGAAAGGGCATTTCTCAGCCTACTCCAGGAGACATGAGCCGATTATTTTAAAAACAGAGAGCAGGTGTTTTTCATGGCTGGATATTCGACCTGGGGTTGGAGAGAGAGGTAAGGTGTTTTACTGTAGGAGTTCAAAGGTAGATGGAAGCATGAGGAGAGCTGTAGAAACAAACAGAGCTCACAGGCCCAGGGCTGAGACCCAGAAAGACTGGGTGGCGGTCGGGTCAAGTTTAACTCCAAGTGACCGAGGTGAAGGAGAGCACAGTGGACACCTGGCATATCAGTCCATTTTGCGTTACTTTAAGGGAATACCCGAGGCTTGGCAGTTTATAAAGAAAAGAGATTTATTTAACTCATTGTCCTGCAAGGTATCAGTGTTGGTTTCTGGTAAGGCCTCAGGAAGCTACAATCACAGCGGAAGGTGGAGGGGTGGTAGGCGTGTCATGTGGAGAGAGTGGAAGCAGGAGTGTGAGATGGCCAGGTTCTTTTAAACAACCAGCTCTCAAATGAACAAATAAAGAGAGAACTCACTCATTACCCGGAGAAGGGCACCCAGGCATTTACGAGGGATCTGCCCCCCCGCCCCACCGTGATCAAATCCCTTCCCACTAAGTCTCACCTCCAACAATGGGGATCACATTTCAACATGAGATTTGGGGAGGAACAACCATCCAAACGATATCACCTGGGCTACAGTGGATGGAGAAATGACAGAATACACCTTTTGGCTCCCCCAGGCCCTGTGTCCTCCATCCCCGCTTCCTGGTGAGGGGAAAAGCCAGGCTCTCCCCTTCCCCATCCCGGCTATTAGGTGGAGGAATCCCAGAGCTGGGCATGCTGTCTTCAGTCCTGGGAGTTTAGATAAGCGTTGAGACTGCGTGTAGCCCGTGGAAGGAGAGGCCAGCCGGGACGTGACTGGCAGGATAGGCGTGCACTTCCTGGACAGCCTTCCCAGACGGTGAGAGGCCTGGGAATCCAGGGCCGAAACAAAGCTTCTCTGCTCCCAGTACAAACCCACTGCCAAGAATGTCACTCTACTGGTTCTTGTGCCTGTTCCCCAGGGCCCTACCCTGGGCAATGTGGAAGACCATTAATAGAAGGAGAAAAGCAATCAAGTCCCAGAAAGCCACCCCCACTGTCACACACCGCCCCTCCCCACTCCTTTCCTGGCTTTCCCACTTCTTCACGGCTCCTCGGATTGAATGTGCCTCCGGTTTCATGCCTCTGTCCATTTTTGTCTGGTTTCTAGAGAGGAGTAGGCATTCTGCAGACGAAAGGAATTCACACAAATCGAGTGCTCGGCTGGAATCGTCCTACAGAATCACCCCTAGAGCCCTCACTTTCAGGAAGAGGCTCAGAGATGCCAGGCCACCTGCCCAAGGTCACACAGGCAGGTGGTAGAGGAAAGAGGATTTCGGTCTCTGTGTGGCCTACCTCAAGCGTCACACTCTTCTCAGCCGACTACAGGCTGGACACGGACTTGGGCAACACACCCACTTTCTCCACCACGAAGGGGTGAAAACCCAGTTGCTTCTTCACTCAACATCGGGGGAGGGGGGTTGGGGAGCAAAGCCATGCCAAGACATTTTAAGCTGAACTTCGTGATCAACGGAGATTTGATATTTCTGGATAATTCCCCACGAGCACCCTTCCCCTTTAATTATCTTGTGGTCGCCCTTTCAAAGGTGATTAACGCTGTTCTCCAGTAGATGTGGTTATAGATTGACTGGGAACCTGGTCTTTCTTGTGGTTTTTATCACAGCAATTAAATCTGGCCAGCTCGTAGAAGCTGTGTGGCAGGAGGAGTTTTATCAAGCAAAACGATTTTCCCCTTCGGGCAATGTTAAATTTAGGAAAAATACAATTAATTATATCAGGCAGGTATCTATGATATACCGTGCATGCATTAGAGGCTCTTGGACTCGGTTTACTCAAGAGGGAGGCTGGCTCACCCCAGCCCGCCTGGGTCCCAGGCTGAAACCCAGCCCTGACTCTCCGGCTGCCCTGTCCCCTCCCACCCACTCTGCCCTCCCTCTCCCTCCCCCATTCACCACCCACAGCTCTCCTTGGAAGTAAAAAAAACGAAAGGGCTGATGTTTACCGGAACTTCCTCTAATGCGCTCACATGTATATTCAGGTGTTTGTGTTGAGAAATAAGGATGCTTTGAAGTATCTGGACAAGGCCCTTCCCCTGGCCTCTACCCTCCTATCACTGTGTGACTTGGAGAGGGACGCCCGAGGACTTCAAGGCTCCTATTTCTCATCAGCAAAATGAGAGGGTTGGACCAGATACCTTCAAAATCCTGTTCAGCTCGGAGTCAGGAATGTAAACGGAGGCTCAGTGGAACCGGAGTCCCAATTCCTAGCTAAAAGACATAATTAATATTTTTTCTCAGGTGCTTTCTTTGTGTTCCTGATGTTGAAAGGGACTGAGGATTCATATATGATTATGCCCTTTCCTCTTTGCTGGAAGCTTGATTAGATTTAAGATAGATCTGGGAGATTTGGAAGATTCATAAGTGTTATTGATAAGCTGAACGCATCTGAACGGCCCATGGGATCTGGCTTTGAGCAGATGCTTCCAAAGTATTTGCTGAGAAAAAAAAGAGTGACTTTTCAAAGATGTCAATGACTTGATATCATTTCCCAAACGCCAATTAAATGTCAGATGTGTCCGTTACTCACCCAGGCAATACCGATGCGTTTTTACAGAAGAGACATGCCTGACTCGTCCACTGATTGGGTGTATGACCCAAGTGGCTTGGGTGCTGGGTCCGGAGTGCATCCGTCTCTTTGTCTGATCCAGGTCCCTTTCCTGAACATCATCTTTCTGTCTCCGTTCCCCTTCCTGATAAACTGGGAGAGGTTTACCTGCCAGCTGTCTCACGAGGGTGTTGTGAGGATTAATGAGATAATATTTTTTAAGTACTCAGAGATCTTCTGATGAAAGAGGCTATAAAAGTACAAAGTGTCACTATTATTATAATTAATGGCATTTCGGAGAGTTTTTCAGAGTGTACACTGGGTTACACAGAAGGCAGGGGAGATCCCTGCCTCAGGATTCGGCTGGTTTTGGGGGAAAACAAGGCATAGGTGCCTGTGTGTGGCCCAGAAGCAGGGACAACGGGGGTGAGGAAATGGGGGTGTGGGACACATTGAGAGGAGCACTGGTGGGAAGATCGCCCTCACCAGGGGATACAGGATGGTCTGCAAAGATGGCTTTTGCTTGTGGGAGGTGAGGCCGTGTAGAGGCCAACGTGCGACCTGGTCTCAATTTGGGCACCGAAGCCAAAGAGCCCTGACCCTCACTCCTCCACTCCTCCATTACCCTGCTCCTGCCAGGTACACGGGTTCCTGCAAGAACAGAGCTCAGGACGGGCCGGGAGGACTCGCACACACCCAAGGCATTGTGGAGGGAGAAGGGGCTGCAGAAGCAGAGGGAAGGAAATGGCTCAGTGGGAGAACAGAAAAGGGCGATCAGACCAGACCACCGCGGGAGTCAGGGCAGGCGTCCTGGAGGAGACGGCCCCAGAGCTGAATCCTGAAAGTCCAAGAAGGGGAGCTGGGTGGAGGTCAGGAAAGGCAGACCACATGCCTGGCTGGGGTACCTGTAAGCAGGAAAGGTGAGGCAGTGGGGCGGGCTACCTTGAGGAAGGTCTGCCCGGAGTTAATGCCACAAGAAAGGGGTGAGTCAGACTCCAAGAAAGTCACATCGGCAATTGGCATGGTGGCTCATGCCTGTAATCCCAGCACT
This sequence comes from Tarsius wallacei, assembly GCA_963574415.1. Taxonomy (NCBI): domain Eukaryota; kingdom Metazoa; phylum Chordata; class Mammalia; order Primates; family Tarsiidae; genus Tarsius; species Tarsius wallacei. The sequence continues at coordinate 9,265 of CAUYQG010222690.1, read as the reverse complement.
TTGGGAGGCTGAGGCGAGAGGATTGCTTGAGCCCAGGGGTTTGGGCAACTTGACAAGACCCTGACTCTACAATAAAGAAAAAAAATAGTGGGGCATGGTGACGCACACCTGTGGTTCCAGCTACTTGGAAGGCTGAGGTGGAAGAATCTCCTGAGCCCATCAGGTCAAGGCTGTGGTGGCTGCGAGCGTGTCACTGTGCTCCAGCCTGGGTGGCAGATTGAGACACCGACTGAAATTAAAAAAAGAATAAGTAACATCTGCTCAAGACCAGTTGAGGCAGAGGGAGGAGGGAGAGTTTTTCTTTAGCATATACAAGGGCCCCTTGTTCAAAAATTGAGAATTTCGAGACAGCGACATCACAGCATTCAGTCAAGCCTGGGGCCCTTCTCAAAAACAGACTCCATTCCCCTGTGCATGTCGAACTCCTATGAAACCATCCCTGACCAGCCACGCTGAAGGTCATCAGAGTCTTGGACAAGAGGTGGGAACATCCCACATCTGGTGGGAGCCTCAGGCAGCCGTGTTCCACATGTCCCCACAGAGTCAAGACTGCCATATCGGCCGGGCGGGCCTCTGGGCTTTCTCCTTTGCAAATGGGTGCCATTTTGGTGGCCAAGAGGGAGGTGTAAACAAGGAGAAATGAGAGAAAAAAGAAGGGCTGATGACCATTCAGTAGGTGTTAGAAGCCACAAGAAGATTCTTTGGTGTTTCAGGGGAGGAGCTATATTTAGATAGATGAATGATTTTTTATTTGTAAATATGAATGGTTTTTCTAGCCAGAAGAAAATGTATTTAAAGGGAAACATTCATTTGTGGAGCTCCTATGCCAGTGATGGTGCTAACACTTTGGACCAGCGCGAATTTCCTCGGAGAAAACTCAAGGCACGCGAGCGTCTCCCTGGGAAGAGGATTCGACATTCATAAAGCAGTATACATAGATTAATTCAGACATGCTTTGTGACGCTGACTTAGCAGCTTTACTCCTAGGCATTGGGACGTCAACATGGCCATGACAAAACCTCTGCTGTCCCCATGGGACTTTTATTTTATGAATAATGACTAATAAAATACCAATGATTGCTAACGTAAGTGACAAAAAGTTCATGACTCCTTTATGTGTTTGGTTGTTGTTTTCTTTGTCTATAAAATGCAGTTGATTTCGGCCAACAGAGACACACGTGTAAGGTTTTCCATGGTTCGTGATTGACTTTTGAGCTTCTTTTGTTTTTCCTGTACAACCTTGAGCTTCTCAACTTTGAATTTTCCTACCAGCAGGGTATCCTAGACGGTAACCCCCTTAGAAGGGAAGCAGCTCTGCTGGTCTCCAGAAATGTAGTGCTAGGTATTTAATCTCATCAGTGCCTTTTTGTTGTTGATGAAGGCAGTCAGTGTTTGCTTCGACTTTTCTTTTGTGTTTTCCAATCTTGTTCACCCTTCCTTCTTGTATTCACACCTCATTGCTCTACCTTTTTTCCTTCTCAATCCACTTCCTTGGAGAGAGATCTTGGTGGTAAATTCACACCCTTATTCTTAAGTAATAATTTTGACAGTGTAAGTACATTTGTTATCATAAATATCTTGGAAGTTCAAATAATTAGGGTGTCTATGTGTGTGTATGAGTGTGTATGCACACCATGAACCAGGACATTCTCTTTTTTGAATCATTTGGGTAACACAGCAGTCACTATGACCAGTGGGAATTTCTTGGACTTGGTATCAGGAAGACATCATTTTGACATCATTTAATAATGTTGACACCTCGAGTGAAATATGTCATTTCTCTAAGCCTCTGTCTCTGCAGCCTTTTTTTTTTATTGGTACAAAACTACTTTTATCTGTTAATTAATTATAAGCATGGATTTTGATAAATTATTTATGGAGTGCCTACCTTGTAATAGGTACTGCGGCATGAAATGGAAGAAATACAAAAAGAAGCAAGAACAGTCTTCCTAATCATATTTTGTGATCAAATGCTTCTGCATTTCTTTTTTTCCCATTTTTAAAATTATTATTATTTTTCATTATAACGATGTGGGGTACAATTCAGGGTTAGGTATACAGACATTGATTATGCACCTTGTTGGTGAGGTATGCACCTCCCTCCCCTGGCAGTTTTCCCTCAACCGCCCATCCCACCCCTCTTCCCCTGACAGTTTTCCACTACTGCCGATTGCTGAACTGACTTTTGTTCCAAGAATTATACATTATCTTACATGTTTCTGTGTTCTTTTTGTCTTCCCTAAGCTGATCCTTCTGAACATTTGCTACGTTCAAAACTTTCCCTCAAGCTTCTTCCCCTGCTCTCCACAGATAACTTTCAAACCAAAGTAAATTTCTTCTTTTTCCTCCCAGCCTGACTGGTACCCACGTTGCAGACATCAGCTGGTTTAGTTTTGCCCAAGTCCTGTTACTGCACTTTAAGCCCGGCATTCTCTGTGAGTCCAGAGTAATTTGTTTTTTAAAGGAACAGAGACAATGTGCTGTAATTTGTGTGGTCTGTCACCTATAGAAGGTTGCGAAGCCTTATGATGGTTCTTTTTTAATTGTAACTTAAATGACAGAAATAAATTGCTTTAACAAATGGCTTTGTGAAGCACTATGGCTGTCAAATGAAATTTCATTCTCTTGGGGGAATCCATAGATGAAGATTTAAGTAACGATGAAAGCAGTTTAGTCTTCTTAGACCAATTCCCAAAGGCAATTCTGGGCCTTTAGATAGTTCCAGAAATTGTTGCCAATAAATCTAAGAAATGAGGAAATTAGTCTCAATATGAAAGACTCAGAGGCCCTCAGTCAGGATTGTCTTTGCCAAGTTCTACACGTCTGTGAAGCAGACTGACCACATTGCTGGAGATTACAGAATTTGACATTTACCTCTTGATAAAAGCTTGATAGTTGTTCACTGTAGCCATGTAATGAATTAAGGGAAACTGTAGAAATCGAGTTCCTTCTGAGGATTACCACCTGCTGAAGTGAAATACTATGGAGAGGGTCCTGAGGTGATGTCAGGTGTTGGCATCACTCACTCCACCTTCAGAATGTCTTTGCTCTCATCTCAATAGACATCTTTCACCCAGAAGCCCTCCTTCCAGACCCAGGATCATCCATGTTACATGCTGAAGCTCGTTCTTCAAGCATCTCTTCTTGGAATGGCGTTTTAGTTAGCTTTTGCTGTGTCACAAATAATCCCGAAACATAGTGGCTTAAAAAAATAACCATTTATCTACCTTATCGTTCTGTGGGTTGGAAATCTGAGCTGGGTCCAGCTAATTGGCTCTTTTAGTCTGTGCTGGACTCACTTACTCATCTTTAATCATCTGCCAGGCAGTCTTGCAGCTGGTTAGTTAGGTTGACCTCCGTGGAGGCAGCTTATCTCTCTTCCATATGGAGGTTAGTTTGGGCTTATTTCCATGCCACTGGGCAAAATTCTGAGGCCAAGGTTTCCTAAGGCCTCGGTTCAGAAATTTGTGTACCGTCTCTATTGCCACATTCTGTTAATCAAAGCAAGCCTCAAAATCAGTCCTGATGGGAAGGGTGGATCAATAAACTCATCTCTTTGTGGGAGGACCTACAAAATCACATTGTAAAGGGGTGTGGATGCCAGATGGGGTGTAATTGAGACCATTTTTAAAAAAACTACGTTCCACAGATGGTGTCCATATGTGTGGGCATTTTTTTTTTTTTTTGGCCTGGAGAAGACTTGTGCTCACTTGGGATAACCATGGAAGTTTAGCCTCTGTAGCCCTGAGGAAAACACTAGACCGCATTTTTTAAGAGTTTCAAGATACAAGTCCATAGTTTATCAGTCTCCATGGAATGGGGGAAGTGCCATCTTTGTCTCTAATTTCAGTGCAATGCCCGACCCATGTGCTTTATGGGGTTGTGCTCTTATGCATATTCTCTTCAGTTCCTCTTTCACACTAATATCATCTCTGCTGCTAGGTTTTCTGTCACCCCAAAACGAATATCATGAACTATTGCCAACCTGCAGTATACCCACATCTCTATGCTCTAATTACAAGTTTTGATTTATCTGTGGCGATTCTTAATCACGTGCTCTGTCGTATTTCCATATATTCACTCCATTTGTATTTACTGTGCATGCAGATTTTACCCCAGGAAGGAAGCTGTCTCTATTGTCAGGGATGTCCGAGTGAGTGAAGAAGCTTTACTCACAGAGCTGTTTTTTGAATCAGTCTGTTTAAGCAGTTGACTTAGTGCAGGAGAAGATGGGAAAGGGCTGTGATCAGGCCAATTGTCCAAAGTCAGGACTTCTTATGGAAAAGGCATTGACAGTCTCTTTCCCCGAACATCACATACATCTGAGTTCAATGCAAACGTCAAGACAGATCTAAGAGATTTTTTTGGATTACTTCCTCTTTGGGACTGTCCTCATCTGCTTTCCTTCCTTCCATGAATAATTGAGAGTTGGATGGCATAATACATGCAGGGTAGCTTATTTATGGTTTTTGATAGAGCTCCTTGCATGCTTCATTGTGCTTTATGAAACTCTAATCTATTCTATTATAAATCTTCTCTTCTTTTGGGAAGCAGCTTCCTGCAGGACCCTTAATGTAGTGGATATTAAATGGTAATGCTTTGAAACTATACCACGGGGCTTTAAGAGTTAATCTAATAATAAGGGCTTCCTATGAGACAGGCACTACCAAGTCATTTTATTTTTATTTATTTGTTTGTTTATTTATTTGTTTATTTTATTTATTTTTAAATTGGAGTCTCACTCTGTTGCCCAGGCTGGAGTGCAGTGGCACACTCACGGCCACCTCAGCGTCCACCTGCTGAGCTCAGGCCATCCTTCCGCTTCAGCCTTCCAAGTAGCCAGAACTATAGGTGCGCACTACCATGTCCAGCTAATTTTTGATTTTTATTGTAGAGTCGAGGTCTTGCCAAGTTGCCCAGTCTGGTCTTGAACCTGTGGGCTTAGGCAATCCACTCGTCTTGGCCTCCCGGAGTGCTGGGATGAGAGGCTGAGTCACTGAGCCTGGCCTACCTAGGCACTTTAAATGCATAAATGAATAATTCTCACTGTAACCCTTCAAGGTGGGTTTGCCGATCTTTGTTTCATGTATGAGGAAGCCAAGGCTCTTACCAGTGAATTAACTTAATTAGAAGAACACAAAATCACCATGTCGCTAAGCCAGAATGGGGACCAAGGTCAGCCTGACTCCAGAGCCCATTCTTTTTCTTCGACAACAGGATTCTTGGTATGATAATGGCCTTTGACTGCTGAGTCACTGCCACCATCATTTCGTAGGAATGTACTTACTTCTTCCTGAAAGAAGCAGAAGCACCGATCCTCTCAATGCTCATTTTTATGATTTTATGACCTAGTTACAAGATGGACGTCATCTTTTAAAAACACACACAGTATTGGAACATTAAGTCACTGTATAAGCCTAGGGGATAGGCACTGACAGAGTAGGGGACATGAGGAGAGACTCAGAAAAAAACTTCTCTGTCAATCTTGAAAGTTTCCATTTGAAAGTTACATAAGCTTGAATTCCAAAGTGTAAGAATTCACATAATTAAAAGGTTGTCCGGTGTCAGTGTCTTTTAAAAACTCTCAGGTGTGGAGTATGGCAAGGCTGCCAACCTCTTCTCTCTTGACCCAGAATTGGGTCTCGATAGTCTTGCAAGTGCTTGGTGATTTTTATACATGAGGGCATCAGGTCCGATTTCACCTTCCTCTTCCTAACAGATCTCCTAACTATTACTGTTGTGACCTGAAGTCAGTCACATTACAGCTGCTCCTGCATGGGGAATTATCAGCCTTCTACATACTTTATGTTTTTAGGAGAGCCTGCACTCCAGGGCAGAGTTCTTACCTCCATTAGTTTGGTTCTAGTTGAAAACATAGGTTTCACTTCAAAGCTGTTTGGTTCCAGAACAATATTTCCCAAGGGTGTTCCAGAATAAGCATTTGTAAAGTCTGGGAAGTTCTTGGAAATTAACATGTTCTAGCTTATGAAAGGCTTAGAGAAGTGTTGTGTTTAACACACCTGCTTAGCTGTTCACTTCTGTCTGGGCAGATATACAAAGTTCCGTTTTGGACCTGTTCTGTTTGAGTTGTGTGTTACCTATCTGAGTGGAGACGTCAAGGAGCAAATGAATCTGAGTCTCTGGCACTTAGGGGAGAGATAAAGACCAGAGATAAATGTTAGGAAATTTTTAGCATATAGATGTTTTCTTGTGCACTGGGACTCTTGCTACTGTAAGCAGAAAGGAGATAAAGTCCCCATCTGGAACACTCTAGGAAACACATGGCCTCAAGGTATAATAAAATCACATTAGATAGCATGGAAAGTTCTAGAAAACACACATAAAAGGGATGTGTTAATTATAATTTAAGACCATGGTATATAAAACCATGCAAAGTATCCAGTGCTTTGAAATCTAACTTTAGACCTAGTAATTTCAAAACAGTGACAGCTGTAAGACAGTGTCCTAGGTTAGAGGGTTTTTGTGCTTCTAATAGATAAGTTTCTCAACAGTCCGTAAGACAGAATAGACAGTCTTCATTTATTTACAGGTCCTGCTGTTTGTCCTTTCTCAGGAACCTCCAGAAATTTAGGTCTGGATAGGTTGCTTTGGCTTGAGAGGTTGGAGGGAAGACACAGGGAAGAGAGGGAAGAAAAATACAAGCTGAAATGAGCAAGGGGACACTTTCATAGTCACACACACAAATATAAAGGAAGTCGTGGGGAAACCTTGTGATTTCCCCATCGCATGCATGCCTCACTGAAAGAAGTGATGTAAAAATACGTTCCTCGGGCCTCCCATTCAGTGAGAGACAATTAAACTATAATGGGAATTGTGAAGTCACCTTTTTCCCATGACGTATAAAAACTGCTTTTTTTAAAAGGTGGTTCTATATAGTGCTGGAAAAATCTCACCAAAAGATGTGAGCAGGGCTTTTAGTTCACTTTCTACTTCTCATATTCTTTCTTATACCACTTCTCTTAGTTTCAGGACTCTTCCACTGCCAGATCTTTTCCATTAAAGAAAATAATCCTCAGATTAATTGACACTGGGTAGAACAGTAGTTCCGGCTTATCTGCAGTTTCACTTGTCAAGGTTTCAGTTAACCCATGGTCATCTGTGGCCCAAAAATATTAAATGGAAAATTCCAGAAATAATTTATAAGTTTTAAATGGCACACTGTTCTTAGCAGTGTGATGAAATCTTACGCAGCCCTAATCCGTCCTGCTTGAGATGTGAGTCATCACTTTATCAAGAGTATCTACACTGTCTACACTCGCAGCCCATTAGTCAGTTAGTAGCCAGCTTTGTTATCAGATTCACTGTCGAGGTATTGCAATGCTTGTGTTCAAGTCATCCTTATTTGACCTCATAATGGCCTGAAAGCACAAGAGTAGTGATGCTGGCATTTTATTTTCATTGTTTTATTTTGTTATTACTGTTAATCTCTTATTGTGCCCAATTTATAAATTAAACTTTATCATAAGTATGTATGGATGGGAAAAAACAGTATATGGAGGGGTTGGTACTATTCAAAGTTCCAGGCATCCACTGGGGGTTTTCAAACAAACTCCTGAGGATAAGGGGGGACAATCGTATCATTCATTCATGTTTTCATTAGTTGATGATTAATTTATTCATTCAACAAATACTTATCAGACACTTACTATGTCCTAGGCACTGTTCAAGCTCTGAGACTACTGGTGTGGACAAAATATTGTATATGAAAAGGACTACCTTCCTGGAATTTATATTCAAGTTGGAAAGGAGGTGAAGGAGTTAGAAAATAAATAAATGTAAAAGAAAGAGACACGTATGGCAAGTGCTATGAAAAAAAAAAAGCAAGAAAGAGGAGGGATGGTGATGGGGTGGAATTTTAAACAGAGCCATCAGAGAAGTTTCCACTAACATTTGAGCCAAAATCAGAAGAAAGTAAAGAAGAGAACTGTGCAGGTATCTGGGGGTATGCATCTATTATTTTTGCTAGAGTAAAAATAATAGGGAGAAGGAAATGCTCAGCTCAAGAAAATGCCCTGTTAATAAGGGCATTTCATATGACAACCAGGGAGATGATTTTGGTGCAAAGACTTCTCGGAGTCCTGTGTTCCATGCCATGTAATTTGCTGCCAGCACTGCTGGAGGGGAAGGCCAAACCAGGAGAGGGGTTTTGAGTTATGACTTACAAAGATGAAGGCTCTGCCATTTGGCCGATGACAGTCAATGAATGGATCTGTTTTAAAAATTTGAAGCCTCTCAGGAACGTGATAGAATGCCAGAAGACATGTGAACATCCTCAAAAGGGAGGAGGGGGAGAGAGAGAGAGAGCAAGAGAGAGCACGAGCCCCTGAGCCTACAGAGATTCTTTTTTGTTTATTTTTACAATTATTTTTGTTTTGTTTTTTTACAATTATTTAAAAAATTGGAACTTGGCTTCCATCAGCAATGCTTCTTTAGACTTTTGACTTTGTCCTGGGTCTAGGTTTTATTTGGTTCTCCGTAGGTCTAACAATGATCCTAGGTCCCCATCAGACAATCTTGAAGATACATGAGAGATGCATCTCTAAGGAGGTCTATCTAGGCAGTGGAGGAAGTGAGAGGAAACCAGAAGTGGCTTCTAATATTTTGCTGTGATATTCTTACCTAACCTTTTCCTTAAGAACTCAAGTAATTGACGTCTCTGACACCAAGGTGAAGTGAAAGTAAATTCCATGAAGGTAGACATTTTTGTATACAGTATTGTGCATGGCTGGCAAATTCCTAGGTGCCAGGAAGTGCTTGTATCTCTCATGCTTTATCTGCCATCACTCATGGTCTGAATGTCCCCATTGGTTTCCTAGGGTGCTGTGCCATTTGCTTGGATGACCGTCATCTCCAAGACAACTAGATGTCCCAGCCAGGGTCACCATGTATGCTGCTTAGATTGTGCCTCACACGAGTGCACTTGACCAAGAATGCAAGTGGGAGCTAAACTCTACTCCGTGGTTTGCTCGCTAAGCCGTGCACACTGTTGTGGACCTGTATCCATCTGGAGAAAGAGGTGTCCTTTTCTAATTTACCCAGAAGCAACCTATGTCAGTTAAGTTGTGTTCAATGTGGCTGCAATCCCCCAAAAGGCCTCATTTTCTTTTTTTTTTTTGAGTTAGAGTCTCACTCTGTCGCCCAGACTGGAGTGCAGTGGCCGCTCCCAGCCACCGCAGCCTCGACCTGCTGGGCTCCGGCGATCCTTCCGCCTCAGCCTTCCAAGTAGGTGGAACTACAGGCGTGC